>CM076580.1:1721381562-1721578203 GCA_034641835.2 Pinus albicaulis
CAATTTTTGTGGTGTCAACCTTGTGGGTTGTGGAAATATGGGAGTAGCAACACTTCCATCTTTATAGAAGTGAGTGGTAGGCTTCCTTGTTGCCATAATTTTACCTTCAATTTTTCTTGCCAACCTAAATGCCTTCTCCATTGAATCAGGTTCCAAAACGTGAACTTCATGTTGGATGTTATCCTTTAAAGTACCTATGAAGAGATCAATCCTGTGTTCCTCTGAAATATCAGTTACCCTTATATTAAATTTTTGGACGTCCTCAAGGTGCTCCCCCACTGAACACTTTTGTTTGAGATTTATCAATTGGCTAAAGAAAGTGTTGCTCTTTGTATCCTCATAATGTGCTATCATTTCCTCCGTAAAAATTGACCAAGTGACAATCTTTTTATGAGAGCAAAGCCATCGATACCATACAAATGTATTTTTTTCTAAATGTAAAGTTGCAATGCATACCTTTTGTGTGTTTTGCACATTATTGAAATCAAAATATTTCTCCATCTATAGTATCCATGTTACAGGATCCTTTCCATTAAAATTCCTCATATCCATTTTTGGAATACGGTGGTTCTTCCTTCCAACATTAGAGTTTATGAAATCACGATTAACATTTATTTTGTTCTCATCATGAGTTTCCTCTACTATCTTTTCACCATTAGGAAACATTTCTTGTATCAACTTTGTCAAACCTTCCATGTCTGTTTTTAGATCATTCTTCATGTTTTCCATCTTAGCTTCCATGTCATCCATTTTAGATTCCATGCTAGCTTCCATGCCATCCATCTTAGCTTCCATGATATTCTTCAAACCATCCATGCCTTTCTTCAAACCATCGATCTTGGTTTCCATGCCTTTCTTCAAGCCTTCCATGTCATTTTTTGTTGCTCTTTGCGAGAGCGAAATTTGTTGCACTTGCTCTTGTAATTTTGATATGTCATGTTGCCATTCTTCATCTTCATGAGTCATAGTAGAGCCTTTTAAAGGCTTAATGGGTGTTGAATTATTTTTAGGGGCCATTTGAGAATCCAATAGTGATATCTATTCTATAATATGCCCTTGGAATCAATTCAACTTGATTCTTCAAACAAGACTTATGCAATTCGAAAAAAAAAAAAAAAAAATACACACCTTTTACTTGATTTTGAGGAGCTCGATATTGAAATTGACTTATCTATATACTTGCAGATCCTCAATATCTGAAATTTGGCCCTGTAGTAGTCCTCTGAAGCTTCTTTCAAATGCCACAGGTCTGACTTGATTTTGATTCTTCAAGGCAAATTTATGTCCAATCTCCCACAATGACTTAATTATGGACTAGTTCAGTAAAGCGAACTTGTACGACCTGCCACGTGTCACTGTTTGATCCTTTGGCTTTGAAATTTATAAACAGGAAGCTAAATTCCATGTATTTCAAGTCACTTTTTACAGAATTCCAATCCGATGCTCAGAGAGAGAGAGATAGTTATGAAGCTTTTCCCACAATCACCTCTTTGAGATGAAATTCGGGAGCCTTAAAAAGACCTAACTTCCACAGATCATATCTCCAAAAATATTGTGAACGAAGATATGAAATTTTGCGATGATGTTCCTCAGGATTTCAGCTTCGCGCTCTAAAAATTTCAGCTTCTGAAACTTCGTATAAAAATAGTTATAGCGACAATTCCACGATGACCTTTTTAAGTGAAATTCAGGAGCCTAAAAAAAGACGTAAATTCCACAGATCCTATCTCTGAAATTATTGCGAAACAAGCTCTGTAATTTTGCGAAGATGTTCCTCAGGATTTCGGCTTCATAGTCTAAAAATTTCAGCTTCGGAACCTTCGTATAAAAAGAGTTATAGTGAAAATGCCACGATGACCTGTTTGGAGCAGCTCCAAAAATAGAAGAAAAAAGATATCAACGCCTTAGAAATAAGCCACTTCGAGGGAGAAACCTCCAATACATTACATGAATGAAAAATTCTTGGATGATACAAATTACAAAACCTCCTTTCTATATATAGGAGTCCATGGGGCCCAATGTAATCCTAGTGGGGCCACAATGTAATCCTCGCCGACCTAACAATAATAATTTAAGGGCACAATAATAAAAATATGGGGGTTACAGGGGTACAATAATAACAATAAGGGGTTTACAATAACAACAATAAGGGACTATAATAGTAATATAGGGACCTAACAAAGACCCCTGAATGAATTCGAATTGGCCTTCCCTTGACTGTGCAATCCTCAATGGCAACTCCAATATGTGTAAGATGCATTGAATGCATCACTATAGTCACAACAGATAGTCCATCTCACCCTTTCACCTATCTCTCCACTAGGTCTCCACTGGAACTGACATGCACTGTAGTTAACTCTTGTTTCTGTTCATTTTTTCATGAGTTATTAGTTGTGAATTAATTAACTAATTAGTTCACTTAACTCTCACTAGTGTATCTTTTAGTTAGACTGGATACAACTAGCTCAACTGAGTTTAACTCCATTAACTGAGTTAAACTAAATAACAACTCCTGTAACTACTCTTCCAATTCTGTCATAACTTTTCCACTTCAGTTCTAACTGAGTCCTCATGCATGAGCCACCAATAAAACCTAGGAATTGCGTAATTCCTTCAGCCCACTTATTTGCCAAATATGTTCACTGAAATAAAGTGCTCCAAGAGAATAAGTTGATGCTTATTGTCATATTATTATTAAGAGCTAATAATGATCAACATGCATATATTTTTAGATCGATGATCTAAAAGTATACTTCGCCCAATATTCTAAAATTAAAATTTCATCAATTTTCCACATTTGACCAACCATCTACAAATAGCATCCTGCAACTTATAGAATATGCTCACCATGTCTAAAAATAGACATACAGCTAAAAATAGTCTGCAGGCCCCACTTAGTGAAGGTGCTTACTTTTCACTAAAGCTCATCATCTTGTTGAATCTCAAAAGTTACAGAGGTAAGAACTTTTCTTGGGGCATCGCAATATTGGAGGAAATTCATGCTAATTTTTCTTCCATTGCAGCTCCGTTACATGCATTGACAACTGTTAAGAAAGTCTTCCATTGGGGAGATATGCAACAAAAATAATTTGATGATTTAAAACAAAAGATCAGTTCAACACCAGTATTGGCTCTTTCGGATCTTAGACAACAATTTGAGATCAAAACAGATGCTAGTGATTACACCATGGCAACATTTCTCATACAACATGGTAATCCCATTTCATTTCATTATGAAATTTTTAATGGAGTTGTGACTAACCATCCACCTACGACAAAGAGTTATATGCATTGGTACAAAATGTAAAGAAATGGAAGCACTATTTGATGAGGAAAGAGGCCATTATCCATACCGACCATTAGCCATTGCAGTACTTACAGTCACAATCAAAGTTGCAGCAATCAAGACACTTCAAATGGATGTGATTTCTACAACAATTCCATTTGGTTATCAATTATAAAAGGGGAATCTACAATAAGTTAGTTCATATGTTCTCTAGGCCTATTGGAAATTCATCTAATATACTCAAGCACAATTCAGTTGGCCATGAAAGTTACATTGAACAATATGCATATGATAGTGATTTTCGAGATGTGTATGAAAGCTTGAGCCAAGGAAACAAAATTGAAGAGTTAGATTACCATGTACATAATAGTTTGTTGTATCACTTAGGCAAGTTATGTATTCCACAGGGAGAAAGGAAAAATATCATAAAGGAGGCACACACTTCATTTATTGCTGGACATTTCAGTGTAGGCAAGATGGTGGCGAATCTCCAAAGGTATTTGTATTGACCACACATGATTGATAGTGTATCTCGTTTCATTAGAGGATATTCTTTGTGTGAAATAAGTAAGACTAACAATATGAAACTAGGATTGTACGCTCCACTTCCGGTACCTTCACGTCCTTGGGATTGTATCTCCCAGGATTTTGTAGGAGGTCTCCAATGTCAAGGAAAGGTCATGATTACTTGTATGTAGTTGTAGATAGGTTCAACAAAATGTATCTTTTTATGCCATGTAAAAAACAAATTACAATTAAACAAACAAATCATCTTTTCTTTCAAAATGTATGGGTTCATTTTGGTCTTCCTACTTCTATTAAGTGATCGATATTCCCCGTTTGTTGGGAATTTTTAGTTTAAATTGTGGGACATGATGGAAACTAAGTTGAAGAAGAGTAGATACTTTCATCCGCAAACAGATGGTCAGACCAAGGTGGTTAATAGGAAAATCATTCATCTTCTTAGAGGTTATTGTAGAAAACATCCCAATTTGTGGGATGAAAAGTTGCATTACATTCATCATTCATACAACAGGGCAAAGCATTCTTCCACAAACACATTACCATTTGAGGCATGTCTTGGGTACTTTCCAAGATTGCCTTTGGACTTTATATTTGAGAAATATGTTGCTATTGATGGTCATAGTGACATAGATAAAGCAAGGAATTTCAATGAGAAAATTTAGTTGGTACATCACACAGTGCAAGAACATCTTGAAAAGAGTCAAAGTAGCTACAAGGCAAGGCATGATAAACACCTTGTTGAGCACAAATTCCAAGTTGGTGATGAAGTTTGGTTATATATCAGCACAGAAAGACTTCAAGGGGAAGGTAAAAAGATTAAGCCAATTCGTTATGGTCCTTTAAAAATTATGGAAAACAATGGTGAAAATGCATTTAAGTTAGATTTTCCTCCTTATATGAAAATACATTCTGTCGTTAATGTTGAGAATTTGAGATTTTTTGAGCCTCCGTTGATTGATGATCGAGGAAAGCATGTTCAGCTGCCATCAATAGATGATTTCTTGCCAGAATATCTTGATGAACTTCAGCAAGATCTCATACTTGAAAGAATTCCTCACCTGCTGAACAATTGATAGTATATTTTGGGGTAAAAAATGATTCTAGTGGGGAGGAAGGATCAGAGGCTCAATATTAATCTAAAAAATGAAAGTGCTCATAAATTCTCCAAACCAGAACGACAGCGAAGAGTTCGTTGCCAGTAATTCAATGCAATTTGTTTCATCAAATACTGACTCCGTATGAGGAAATTATGACTGTTGTTCGTTTTCCTAAACAGCTAAAAAAAATTTCAAAATAGGACAGAAGGCTGACATGACAACTCAATCAGCATACAAGGTATATTCTGGGAATATTCTTCAATTTTTTCCCAATGAAACTATGACAAGTGTCACAATAGTATTCGCCAGTGAACTTTGGAGGTGAATTTTTTTTACAATCTATCTTAAGGTTGAATGAGAATTTTTTTGGATTGGAATGGTCCAACCAGAGCTGGAACATGGTGCAGCTAGGGGTTGCCACGTGCCCCCTTTGGTGGACCCTCTCCAAAGTCTGCATCGAATTTCAATGGTGGAATGGTGGTTTATTAAATTTCGAATTATATTTATATATCCAAAGTTTGAAACTATATATAGTGGTGCATATAAATATGGGTCGAATGATTTTTTAGCCAACGTTTTCAACCTTGGATATAGGCAATTTCATGTGGAACAAAATTTATTTGTGGGGGTCAGGGTCAAACCCACGACCTCCCCTGCACCAACCGACCGCCTTACCACCACACCACTCCATTAGGACTTAACAGTCTATGGTCCTGACTTATATTTATTATTGATGAGAATCTATGGTGGAACTTTGGAGGGGACCAAACCCCTCCCCATACAACCATGCTTAGCAGAAGTTAATACAACGAAGTTTAATGCTAATTGTGGGTTAATCACACTAATATGATTGTTAAGATTTAATTACACCATGTTTATTGGAACACTCTTATGCTGAGTTAATACAGGGTTATCCACAGTTAAGCGTGATTTACTTCTAATTAAACCCAGTTTTAAATAGTGGTGGGTTTAGCAGACTCCGCCACTTCCGGCGGAATCCGTATTTTGACTGTACTAATTCGATTTCTCTCCAGTTTTGGAGTAGGATTCTAGGAAAAAAGTAAATGAAGCATATCTAGAGCAATGTTTGACCAAATTTGGCTCAGGAAGAGTAATTCCTAGTAGATTTTGATGTTTTGTACACATTGGAGCAGGTTTCAGGAGCAGTAGGTGGCTGTAAACATCAATTTTTGCACATTTGAGATAATACAAAGGCCCAAGCCATGGCAGCTAGACCAAGGAGATGTAGTCCAGGAGGCGTGAACTCCTTCATCAAAACAATGTGTTAATGGATCAATTGTGATGGTTTGTTATTTGTTTGTTTGATGTTGTTCAATAAAGTTTCAATATTTTTATGTTCAAGAATTCAACATAATCTCCATACATTTACTTGTTAAACAATCATAAGCACTTCAATAAGCTCGTGTACCTGAAGCAAAGGTCAACATTTTTAATATAAATCTGAAGATGAAATTAGCACATCAAAACTTACATTCAAATTCAGATCACTAATAACCCCTCAGTATTTATTCATTCACTGGAGAGGTTCCAATATTGGGTCAATCCATTTCTTGAACATGTGAAGAATCAACATTATCAAGAAATGCTCTAATTTATTCCACTTCTCTCTGTTCATTAGGTATGCGAGCAAAAAAAGAAGAAGGATGAGAGGGAAAATGCTCAACAGGTAATCCTTCATTATTAGTTGCATTGACCTCAGATTCTTCAATATCACAATGAAAAAATTTAAGCCTGGATGAGACATCTATTGATATTTCAGGAAGAGAATTCACTTAATCATATTCAATTAAAACATCTCGATAATATTGATCATGTTCAATTTTGAAAATAAATGCAGCCATAACTCGAGATATTTTGATATAACATTCATAATATTTAGAATGAGTGACATGTCTCCTCACAATTAGAAATTCAAGATCTTCAACATGTCGGGGAAGACTTTGTGCAATTGTAGAAATATCTTGAGGAAAGCTAATTGTGTGACTGCTATACTTATATTTCCCACCTCGAGCATGTGTCACTTGAAAAATAGGATTCACACGTGTTATTAGCATTTCTTCAACTTGAGTAAGACCTCTTAAAATATGAGGTTGCTCACCACGATCCATGTTATTATATCCAGAAAACTGATGGGAACCTCTTTCATTCTTACATCTTCTACAAACAT
This sequence comes from Pinus albicaulis, assembly GCA_034641835.2. Classification (NCBI taxonomy): domain Eukaryota; kingdom Viridiplantae; phylum Streptophyta; class Pinopsida; order Pinales; family Pinaceae; genus Pinus; species Pinus albicaulis. The sequence continues at coordinate 1,721,388,659 of CM076580.1, forward strand.
GGCCTTCAGAATATCTCAAAGCCTAGATTCCGGGATATGATTCTTGGAATATGTGGCACATTTGGACAACTAACAAGCTATCTATATTTTCCTGAAATATTTTATGCACTGCAATCATTTTTTCATCATAATAAATTTGATCTGTATCGGTCGGACCATGTGGAGAATGATGTGGAAGAGTAAAATTTCTTTTAAAATGTACTTGATTTTCAGCACCATGAGATTCCCTTCCCAAATTTGAAACATGTGGAATGGATCTATGACAGGGCCTTTCCAAATTTATGGTCTGCATTTGTGGAACCTGAGAGGATGATAAGGTGTCTTTAGCATAAAATCTTTTAAAATTTAATTTCCAATTAATTATAAATGAAAAAATGAAAAAATAATCAAATGCATTAAATATTTACATTTGTTTGGTGATGTGGATGAAGGTTATGAGATGGTTTCTCCTCACTTATAACATCAATGGATGGAACATTTGGAGAGTTAGTTTCTAATCCTATATTCAAATGAGTTGCTTCTTGTTCCAACAAAGAAAAATACAATATAAAACTAAATGGCCAACCAATAAAGATTAAAAAATGGAAAACAATTCAAATACATTGAACATTACATTGGTTTGACAATTTGATGTTTTGGATTGCATTTCTCCAACCTCATAATATGAAATCATGTTTTTTCCATAAAAGCTTATAAAATACAATGCAAAACTAACAACAAATGAAAAATTGAGGAAAATATCAAATTCATTCAACATTTACATTTGTTTGGAAATCTAGATGAACACTATGGGATGGTTCCTCTTCACTTCTAACATGAGTAGATGGAAAATCTATGAAGTTAATTTGTATACCTCTATTAATATGAGTTGTGTCCTGTTTGAAGAAAATAAATTATTTAATAAAATTCAATGTCCAATGTACTAAAATTCAAAAAATGAAAAATGAAATCAAATACATTTAACATTTACATTAGTTTTTCAATTTTATTGTCGAGGAGAATGCAGCGAAAGGCTATGAAATGATTCATCTCCACTTATCATATTAGTGGATGGAACATTTGGGGAGTTAATTTCTAGGAATATATTAAAATTACTTGTATCCTATTCCAAGGGAAGAAAATAACTTATAATTTCAGTTAAAAATAAAATTGTAAATAGAGGAATGTAATAAAAATACCACTATTGTAGCAAATGTAAAAATACCATTATGTTACCTCCATTGTTCCACGTGAAATGCTATCAGGGATGGCTGATTCTCTTGGTGGGACTGAGAAGGGGGATTGGAAGATATTATGTTTCTAGAAACTGGCTCCAAATTATCAAACAAATGTCCAATTAAACTATCATCCAAATCAGCACATACAATGTTATAATTTCCTCCACCATCGATTTTTTGTAATCTTTTGCCTTGCTCAAAAGATGAAATCGCAGAGATAGAAGGGTTGGGTGAACATTTTCATCCATGTTATCGATATATTGTTCTTCCCGATTGCGAGTTGTTTACCCAATATTATGAAAATTTTCAGGAGAGCATCAAAAAATAAAATTATGTTGACGAGGAGCATATTCTGACAATGAACTATCAATGGGAAATGTTCTTTCCATGATATCATCCATAGTACGATACTTATGATGAAACATAAAATCATTTTGAAGAGTATTTTCACTAGTTCTTCTATGATATGAAGCTCTCCTATGCTCATTTATTTTATCCTTATTTTTTTGATACCGTAAACGACAACTTTCATTAGACCTGTCACACGATGCTAGTGAAATATTTTGTTTCGTTGTACGCTTGCTTGTGCCTTCAGAAAACATGAATACAATGAATAATAACATATTTATCATCGAACCATAAACATAGAACATACAATATATCCAATATAAATAAATACACAAGAATGGAAAAGGAACAAGTTTTTTTCTGCAACTATATAAAAACATTAAAAGCATATATGGTTTTTTTCCAAGCATATAAACTTATGAAAACACAAAAATATTTTTCCAAATGGCTAAAATAAAAAGGATAAATTTTTATGTTTCATATTAGAATCATAAAGGGAAACCCATATAACTTGAAGAAAATACTATAAAAATTATATGACTTGGAATTATATCTAAATATTTGGAACTATATACCATAAAAATATAAATGTAAATACCAAAATGTACATAAAGATATAACATTGCTTGAGAACCAATGAGAAAAAAATAATACAAAGACCATGTATTAAATAACTCATAGAAGTTATAATTAAAAGAACAAAGAAAAATGCATAGCATCCAAACACATTCAAATGCAATTAAGAGAAATAAAGGGGAGACAATAAGAAATATTTTCTAGAAAATTGCAATGGGATTAAATATCCAACATTCGATACATACACATATAGAAGAAATTTCAAGAGGAGGCATATAAATATTCATAGAATCGTAATTTTAAAGCATTAGCATATAGACCCAAAAGTATGCAAAGTAAAAAAAATGGAAATATTTTCCACAACCACAGAGAGTATATAAAATGAAAATATTTATAAGAAATCCTAACAGGAGTAATATCCTAAGACTCCATGTCCATATTTAATGGTGGAATCTCATCAATGGAATCCATATGGGGAGAAATTGAAAAAGCATTTCTAGACTCAATCAAATCATTGCAGTCTTGCAGCGTTGGAGACCAAAACCCATACATTTGATGATTAGTTGAAATATCAATATCTTTTGGAAAATAGAGGACCATCATCATGTGATATAATAGGAAAATATCTTCACTACAGTTGCACATAAGAACAACACCCTGAAATGTTCGAAATGGGAGATAACCAGGACATTTGATATTTATATATATAGAAATTTCTTCCAACAACTTCCATCTGAAGTCCAAACCATCTTTAAAGTAGTCAATGCTTCGTTCAACACACATGTGACCAAATTGGAAACTATCTATTTCTTCAATTGACCATACAGAAGTGGCACCATCATTGACAAGGCATATTAACTGATTCCTATATATTCCTAATGACATACACCGTATGTCAATGATTGGAAAAAATGAAAAACCCCATTCATTTTCTACAAACCAGTATATTTTATACCCATATTGAAGATAATCTTCATACTCCTTGTCCAGATAGAGCCAAAATAATTTACTTTTATAAAACACTCCATTCTGAGGGGGTGAAGTGCCACAAAATGGAAGATTAACCCTTCGCCAAACCCTATCAATACTACTGTAAACATAAAATTTAGACTACATTATATCATAGATATGTTTTAAAACAACCTATTCATATTTTTTGCCACTTACATTTTCAAATAACGAAAATAATCCCCAGTCTCCAATTCGTATTGGCCCAATGCTTTTAAAGGTCTTTGTAAATGGATTCACTACAAAATAGTTGTGTGAATGGGAGAATTCTATTGATAAGGATAAAACTACCATTGGTCTAACAATAAACTCTACTTTGTATCTTAAATCTATTAAATACAAATGAAAATGAGATATGTGCCCATTCTGATTAAGGTATTCAACAACAAAATAATTGTCTTCATCATCGAGGAAAGGAACCATAAATCCAAATTCAGTTGTAGAGATATGCTTGCAACACAATAAGAAAGAAGGGTTTTGCAAAACATTCTTCAATTGCTTTCAAACAATGCTAAACTTTATCAGAATCGATAAAGGGAGCCAGAGGAAGACAATTTCAAGAATTTCGAATGGAAGACAACTCCAAATAGCTGGATCCATGATCAAACAAGGAAATCACCTAAGATAAAATAAAACACATGTGATATCAACAAAACAATTTTCAAAAAATGTTAAATAGAGCTAAAACTAACATACATATGCATTTTCCATCTACAGGTATAGTAAAATTCACATATACATATTGTATAAAATCATATGAGCCATAAGAACATTATTACAATAGTGAAAAATAACTCACAATTTTATGAACCTAATGTTTACAGTCCAATATTATTAATGTTAATAAATCTATTTTTATGTCTCTATTAATGTCTATGTTTAATATTAATGTTAATGTTTTGATGTTCAATATAAATACTAACGAAAAAAACTATTTTTTTTAATATTAAATAACTTAATGTTATAAACCTAAATTTATAAAATAACCTAATTCTACATGGACCAAATGATAAAAAAATATCAATTTTTTTAATTCTAATGTCATTGAACCTAAAAAATCCTAAAGTTAAATTCTAATGTCATTTGAACCTAAATAAACCTAAAGTTATCAATCCTATTCTTAAATGAAATATATATATTGATGTTTAATGACAATATTCACATTAATGTATGAATGAAAAATTTACTTTTATATAAATTTTATGTTTAACATTAACATCTATATTTATTATTAATATTAATTAACATTAAAAGAGATATTGATATCTAATATTAATATTAATAATTTCTTTATTAATTTGAAACATTTATATTTATCATTAAAGTTAATATCAATTTATATTACTAATATATATCAATATTTATTTTAATATTATTACTATTAATTTTAAATAATTAATAATAATAATAATAATAATAAATCAAAATATTTATAATAGCAATAATATTAATATTAATAATTTCTATGTTAATTTTAAACATTTATGTTTATTAATGTTTATTAATATTAATAAAAACATAAATATTGAACTTTATAGAGTTGACAAAGTAGATTAAAAAGACTAAATTGAATCCAAAAAAATTTAAAAATATATAATTTATACAAATAGGTCAAATATATAATTGATACTATATATATATATATATATATATATATATCACATCAAAATATATTTAAAACTATTTAGATAGAATATAAATTAAAGAAGCACATAAAAACACTAGAAAAAGAAAAGAAATTATCAATTAAATAAAATAAATTTGATTCAATAAAATATTTGCAATGTAAAAAAAATATAATAAATCACAGTCATTCACTACATTGAATCTAATAAATCTATTGAATGAAAGTGGAACAATACAAATTAAATCTGAATGAGCTAAATTATTAAACATAATTAATTTTGTACTAATGATTTAATTAAGAATATTTTTATTAATATTATTAATGTTACAAATATTATTTTATTAATATTAATTACAATAACTTATTACTATTGTTTTTAATATTAATCATCATCATTATAGCTTTTAATATTAGATATTAATATTATTTTTAGTATATATTAGAATGTCAGAGTTATTAATGTCTAAACTTAATGTTTACAATCCAATATTATTAATGTTTATAAATGTATTTTTATGTTTCTATTAATTTCTATGTTTAATATTGATGTTAATGTTAGAGGTTTCTATTAATTTATATGCTTAATATTGATGTTAATGTTTGATATTCAGTATAAATTTAATATAAAACTACTTTTTTAATATTAAAAAACCTAATCTTATAAATCTCACTTTACAAATTAGCCTAATGTTAAATGAACCAAATGATATAAAAATACCAAATTTTTTAATTCTAATGTCATTGAACCTAAAAAAACCTAAAGTTAAATTCTAATGTCATTAAACCTAAATATAATAGAGTAATAATAAATTTTTATAAGGGTAAAAATATAATTTGAGTGATTAAAATTCCAAAATAAAATAAAATAATTTTTTTTTCAAATATGCAACTTTTTAGTGTTGGATATGTGAACAAATAGGGCATATTCAAGGTTCTTGTCTAAACTCACTCAAAGAGGAAAAAGAACACAAATAAAAAATGTATTTGGATGATGAGGATGATTAGAATGTTCAAAATAAATAAATAAATAAGTTAGAGATAAATAATGATGCTCGTTCAAAAGAACATAAACCAAAAATGTACCTGGATGATGAAAATGATTAGAATATTGAAAATAAACAAACAAATAATTTAGAGATAGATAATGATGCTTGTTCAAATCATATTTGGGGAAATCAAATCTTGCCTTGCACGACACAGAATGACACCTATGGGAAAGTTCTCCATCAAGAATGATATTGTAAATGTAACCCCGCTTAAAAAAATAAAAACACTTTATGAATCTAACAATTTCAATAAATTAATAAAAAAAACCAAACAACAATACCAAATAATTATTTATAGCATTAAATATAATGTACATTAAATTATTATAAATTTCAAGAATGATAAAATGTAAAATAATTATATAAAATTGTTTTCTTTTTCAAAAAAAAATCCTAAAAGTTGGGTATACCATAACATTTTTAATCCCACTCTAATATGTGTAGAGATTGTTATTAATGAGGGTTTACTAAACAAGATGATATTCTAGGAGACAAATTTTAGATAGACTTGAATGAGATGATAATAATACAATTTTTTAATGTTGGATATGTGAACAAACAAGGCATATTCAAGGTTCTTGTCCAAACTTACTCAAAGAGGAAAAAGAACACAAATCAAAAATGTACTTGGATGATGAAGATGATTAGAATTTTGAAAATAAACAAACAAATAATTTAGAGATAGACAATGATGGTTTTTCAAAAGAAGACAAATAAAAAAATGTACATCGATGATGAAGATGGTTAGAATGTTGAAAATAAACAAACAAATAATTTAAAGATAGAAAATGATGCTTGTTCAAATCATATTTGGGGAAACCAAATCTTGCCTTGCAGGACAGGGAATGAAACCTATGGGAAACTTCTCCATCAAGAATAGTAGTGTAAATATAGCCCCACTTCAAAAATATAAAAATACTTTATGAATCTAAAAATTTAAATAAATTAATAAAATAAATAAAATAAAATAAAACAAACTGTAACAATACCAAAAAATTATTTATAACATCAAATACAATATACAATAAGTTAAGATAAAATCCATGAAGGAAAAGAATAAAATATTTATATAAAGTTGTTTACTTTTTCAAAATGTTTTCTAAAAGTTGGGTATACCATAACAATTTTAATACCACTCTACAATTATAAGAACATCAAGAGTGTGGAATTAGATAAATAATCAGTGTTCAATAACCAGAAGCATCATCTTATCAAAGTGTCTAAAATTAGGGAAAAAAAGTTTTAATTGTGCATGTATGAGTCCCTTTCGTGCCACCCTTTGAAGGCTGACATAATGATGCTTGTTAAAAATAACACAAACCAAAAATTTATTTGGATGATGAAGATGATTAGAATATTGAAAATAAACAAATAAATAATTTAGAGATAGATAATGATGCTTGTTCAAATCATTTTTGGGGAATCAAATCTTGCCTTGAAGGATAGGGAATGACACCTACGGGAAACCTCTCCATCAACAATGATAGTGTAAATGCAGCCCCACTTAAAACAATAAAAACACTTTATGAATTTAACAATTTCAATAAATTAATAAACTAAATTAATAAAAAAACCAAACAACAATACCAAAAAATTATTTATAGCATTAAATATAATGTACAATAAATTATTATAACTTTCTTGAATGATAACAAGTAAAATATTTATATATATATTTTTTCTTTTTCCAAATGTTTTCTAAAAGTTGGGTATACCATAAAAATTTTAATCCCACTCTAATATGTGTAGAGATTGTTATTAATGAGGGTTTACTAAACAATATGATATTCTAGAAGGAAAATTTTAGATAGACTTGAATGAGATGATAATAATACAATATTTTAGTGTTGGATATGTGAACAAATAGGGAATCTTCAAGGTTCTTTACCCAACTCACTCAAAGAGGAAAATGAACACAAACCAAAAATGTACTTGGATGATGAATACGATTAGAATGATGAAAATAAACAAACAAATAATGTAGAGATAGACAATGATGGTTGCTCAAAATAATACAAATAAAAAGTGTACTTGGATGATGAAGATGATTATAATGTTGACTTCTATTTTGGTCAATTCTGGTGCGACCTTTCTCCATTCTAGTGCAACCTTTTTGTTCCTGGTGTGACCCATTTGGTTTAGAGACATTTTCATGCAATGAATAATATCAAATTCGATGTCTTGCAATCAATTATGTTTATTTTAGGCTTCTTATTTGTTTTTTGCCTCAGTATATGAGGAAATTTTTAATTAATGAGGAGATAAGCTCTGCTAAAATTTGTCTAAAATCTTTGAAAATGTTTCAACTATCATAGTGTTTAGGTGAGGACTCATCAAAGTCATTTATGATGAGCCTTGAATAGGATTTTAGACCTGATTAGATGTTCTATGATGTATTTGGCTATATTAGATAGTTTGTAATCATTTCCAAAGGTTGGATGCTATGCAATTTATCTGGGAACACTAGTGTATTCAGCAATTTTGGCAGGAACTAATAGATAGAGTTTGCAACTATTGTTGTGGGATTCATGTGGTATGTGCTTTAGTAGTGTTTATTCTTTTATTTTCATATGTTTGAAAGTATTTTACCTTCCATATTCATGTCCATGTCTTATGTGATTGATTTATAAGTTTTGATAGGCATAATTCACTGATTTCAATGCTCTGTTTTGGAGAAGTTATCACAATTATGTTCACTTTCTTCTGATATAAATAAATTCATGATTCCCATGCTCATTTTGAAACCCTATCACTATACCATATTCACAAGGATAACTTGAAAGTGCTAAAGTGTTTTCCTACCTTGCCCCATTACATTTATGCAAGTCTGATTTTCAAAGCCCTGACCTAGTTTTTCCTAGACCCAATTCACCATCGAGCACCAAATCCAAATCAATCAAACCCTAGAGTCTACTATACCTAGCCTAAAATCTCCATGATCCAGTCAATTTGGCTGTGATCTCTAGGTCAAAGTGGTCTATGGTTACCTTTTTTGGTCTCCTTCTCAGCCTTCAGAGATCCAGTGGAGTGATTCTACCTCAGATGCCTGCCCAACCCAATCCAAACCTGAACAACAAGTAAGCACAACAAGTCTACAGTGGAGAAACATCTTATAAAAACTATGCTATGGAGATACATGAAATCAACCTTAGGTATGGGAGAGTGCTCCCAGACAATCATCCTCTATCTCCACCTACATAGTTTTAGGAGGAAAAGGTAGAAATCAACCCTCATACCACTCAACCTCCTTTTCCTCAATGACCGATCTACCCTAACCAACATACCCCAGAAGAGACAGAACTTCTGGGGGAACTAAAAAACATGTGTGTAAAAATACACCTTCTCGAGGCCATTAAGGATGTTCCTATTTACAATAGGGTCATCAAATAAAAATGCTTTAAAAATCCTGGGATAAAGAAGAAATAAATCCCCACCATCAATGTTGTAGGACATCTGCCCAACTTAATGTTGGGAAGGGTGATCTTCCCGAAGTACCTAAACCCTGGGAGTCGTATCGTGTTGTATGTCATATGTGGGTGTATGTGTACATAGTTTAAGAGAAGAAAATGGTGTTTGACGAGTGTGACAACTGATCCGATGTGCGTACAGAAAGGGACAGTTAAAGGATAAGTATCAATAATTTATTTTAGTTCTATTATGCTTGTGATCTACAATTAGAACTTATGATGGTTACATGTGATTTATGTTTATGGTTTATGGTGATTTCATGTGATTCATGATTTTAATTTATGATAGTTATTTTATGAGCTAACGAGATATGATATGTTTTTACATGATGATTTGATCAAACAACTAGATTGACTTGCGTGTCAGGAATTAAATAGAATTTCAAGTGTACCTTATTGTCGGGCTACCAATGAGGTATTATTTGAAGTTATTTTAATTTATTTTTAATCTAATGGAAATTATGTGCTTGGTACAAGAAAGAATTTATTTCCCAATTTGGAATGGTTGAAACCAACTGCAAGAACTAGCAACAACATAAAAAAAAATTGAAACAGGAAGTAGTATGTTAGTAAGGCACTTCGGGAGTAGGGCCATTGTGGGACACTATTACCCAATAGTGTCCATTGATGGGCATGAACATGTTATGACCGATATGATGGTTTTGAGGTAGGTATATGCCTTGGTTGTTTGAACTTCCGATGCGAGGAAGCCTTGCCAAGGGATGGATTTCCTGGGATGGGGGTGCCAACATAACATGGAAGGTGAGTGACTGCAAGAAAGGGGATTACCGAATTTCCTAAGGGACTGTGTAGAAAATAAGGGAAGGACATGGATGGATTTTTTTTCGTCATTAGCGTTTCCATATGGAATCAGATGCACATTGAGATTGTGCCCTGGAACAATGAGCTGGTAACTATTCACTGAGAGGACAAGTGGTGTAGGATAGTAGCGCTGAACATTGAGTGCAACTTTGGCTTTTCCAGTGGATTTTGGACTTCCTGGGAAGGAGGTGATTTGGTGAATGTTATTACTACTTTTGAGGGTGGATGTGTGGGCCTATGGATTCCATTTTTATTGATACGGGCGTCGTATATTTTTATTTGTTGGTTGAGAAAATGTGTATATGTGTATAATATTGTAAATATCGTAATGAGATGTGTTATAAAGCTCCAGTACATAGTATGATTGTCATGATTGTTTTTTCTTTTGAGCAGGTTATTCATTGTAAATACTACAACGAGATATGTTATAGAGCTCCATATGTAGTATGTTTTGTTTTTAGAAGTTTGCTAGATTGTAGGTGTCATTGAACACAAAGGACGTTGTCCCCCCAAGTGGGAGGGTTATGTAATAGCCCTGGTAAAATATTCATGTAAAATATATAAGACCACGTTGATGGGACACATATTCCAAGATGAATGTTGGGCCAAACATCCTAGCGCGTGTTCATTTCAGTTATCACGGATAAAGGAAATTCACAAAGGAAATGAAAAAGGATTTGGAAAGGCATGAGTCATTAATTGGCATTTTATTTATGAAAATAATGGAAAATAGGAGAAAAGGAAGGTGAAAGGTCACATGTTGCATGTGAGGAGGAAATTGAAGGAAAATAATGGAAAATGAAGAAACTAGAGGCCTCATTGATAAAAATACTTTTGAGGATCAATGGGCAGGACTTGGTCAGTGTAGTTTTCGATCTCTCATTATTCTCGCTCTCTCTGTCTCTCATACTCTTCGATACTTAGGGTGTTCTTGGAGAACTCTTGGAGAGTGTGGATACTTGGTGATTTGGAGAAAAGAAGGAAGAGGAAGAGCAGCAAAGCATAAGAAGACATCGTGATTAACATCTATAGTAGAAACTGAGTGTAGGTACAAAGTTGCATGTATGTTTTCCTCACTAGTTTTGGCATTCATGATGTATGCACGTGGATTTTCCTAGCCTTGAAATTTCCTAGATAGCCATGGAATTGTGGGTTTATTTCCATTGATTTTTTTTTTTGTTGGTTCTCCTGATTCACTTAGTTTTTGGGTTGAGTTATTAGTTCCTGGAAAATTGGTTGGACAAACACTTGGGAGCCTGGCAAATAACTATTGGGTTGAGTTACTAGTCCAGGAGCCTTTGTTGGAAAAAACACTCTATATCCCTAGAATAACTTGGACAGAGACCAATTTGTGATGGTTGTGATGTCCAACTATGAGGTGGAACCATTGGTTGAGGGTTGAGGTGGTTTGGCCTCTAGAAGCCCTCGATTGATTTTGATCGATATGTTTGATGAGATCCCACATTCATGCTTGGAATATGGCACATGGGTGATTGGCTGAAGTGAGACTTGGCTCAGCCAATTTATGGTCAGGTGGAACGTGGAAGTTCCATCTCCGGTTGGTTTTTACATTCAATAATGAAGATATCGTTCCTTTCATATTTGGTATGCAAATGTACTAGTTTATGTATGGATTTTATTTCTGTTATATCCATTGTATTTCTATTGTTATTATGTCGGTTATGAGCATGTAGTTTTACAATGATTATGTATGGCTTTCCCCGTGTTTTTAATTGTAAATGAATGCACAATGTATCTATGTTAAAATAGATTTTATGGAGCTTAGGATATAAGGGAGAAATGCATCTCAGTGATTCTCGAATAAGAAACAACCCCTATGCTCAAATATGTTGTTTACACCGGTAGATTCAATGTTTGTGACTTGTTCAAAAAATTTTATGTCACAGTTAGGAGGGGTCCAGATGATTTCTTGTTGATGTGATTTCTTTTCTATAAATTTTCTAATGTTATTTATCATCCCCTAAGTTTTCATGAGGTTTTGGGCAATGATCGAGGCTCTGGGCCTAAAAAGGTGGCTCAAATCGCAGAGTTGCAAGCACAGAACTGGGCATTTGGGGCCCTAGCTTCAGGCGTGTAGTGTTGTTCCTAGGGATATAGCCTCCTGTCCATAGGCATGTATTATTATTCCTGCGGCTATGGCTCAAAAGGGTGAAACTGTCAGTGTGACACAGGGGTAAGAGGCCTGAAGGCCTGGGTTGCCTCCTAGGGGTCTTGTTGATGTTGTACAAGGTTTTTTTATGTGTTTTCCATCGGTTCCACTTCCTTAAGGTCACCTAGGAGGTTGAATCTCATTATAGTGGACTCTCATCGCATGTTTACCCCGGTTGGCTAGTTACTTTGGTAGATGTCGGAGGAGGGTGTTACATAAAATAGTTAAACGATGTCCTTAGAAAGCTTAGAAGGATTACAAGATTTAATTTTCCAATATGTGTTTTTTTGTTGGATATAAAATTCTATCAAATTTATAGAATTACTTCACTTATAATTACTCCCATTAGGGGTTAAATTTGACATGTATTTATCCATATTTGTAAATTTGTATCCGTCAAATACTAATCATTTTAAAATCTACACATCGTATCTAATTTTTCAAAATGCTAATTTGATGGGTAACTTAAAAATTTATTGATATCCTTTTGTGCGTGTCTAAGAGAGAGAGTGAGAAATTTCAAATAAAATCACAAAAAATAGAACAAGATAGTAATATTTTTTACTAAAACTATGCAACACACATAATAATTTAAGATGAGACTCCAAGATAAGCAGAGACCCGCCCATGGTGGGTTTTTGGTCTTATTAGAAAAATCTAGTTTCTGTCTTCACTCACACCATGAAATTTTGTATTTTACTCACATAGACAATGAAATCTCCATATCCATGGACAATTGGTATTCTACATCAAACACTAATTGACTTTTCTCATTTTTCTGGGTGAAATAGTGGTTTTCATTTGATTTTGAAAGTTTTATGTAAATTCTTTGCAATGGTGATAGATATATGTTTTTATAATATGGGTTTATTTATTTAATTTATTATAAAACATATCTATTTTGTGTTTGGATATGGAAATTTCGAAAGGCTTTGTCTACGGAGCCAACAATTTCGCCCAGATTGTGAATTTCCTACCGAAATCTGGTGGAAATCTTTTCACGAAATCACAATGTGGAATTTTTTAATTAGTTTTTTAATGGAAGAAATGGATTTAGCACCTTCATAAACCCCTCGACACCCAAGATCCTAAATTTTTACCACCCAAGTTTTCAAAACAATATGTTGGATTTTCTCAAAATCATACCAAAATTTACATTGTTTTCCTGGTGAAATTGTTGCATCTTTAGACTAGTGTAATCTCAAATGTGTGGTTCACAAGGCTTTGAATCTTTCCATAAGTTCATACTTGAATCTAAACACAACTAGGTTTGAGCATTTTAGATGTTAGCTTGTTGATGGGAGAGCTCTATTCTTCTTACATGTTAGAAGATTATAAATTTCTTCAAAATAGATGTCCCATATATTATTATCGACTGACACAGTAAAATTATTTGAAATTCCCATTTAAAAGTGGGTTCAAACATGTTTTATTATATATAGGTACTCCTTGCATGTCATGTATGCTATAAAATCTATGAAATTACATAAATATTAATTATGGATGACTGTATTAAATTATTGGCTAGTTTGAAAATAAAAATGAACATGGTTGAATATGTTTGATGTTTTGAAGTAATACTATCCTAGTTCCAAATTCACTCAAGGTGTATCAAGCATCGAGAGAGATCAAATCTCTCAATGTGCAAACCTTTTTTCTGAGTGCAAAAGAAATTTTCTCTCTCTACTCTTGATAGATCCGAAGTGAAGATGGATCTAGCCTAGTTTAATTTCTATAAATAAAGAATCCCCTTTAAATAAGCTATATTCCAAATGAATACTATGGATTAAAAGCCACTTTACCTTAACTACTCAACAAAAATTACGTAAATTGTCTGTTTTTATTATTTTATTTTTGTGTTTAGATAACACTACAACCGATCTTCCATACTAAAGTTAAAAATCATCCCTAAACCCAATAAATAATTCCCTGAAGACATTCTTCATTCTTCCTCAACCATTAGTAGTTACAAGAAGGTTCAGTTGACAAATCATAATTGGTGTCAAAGTTCAAAGTCTCATTCTTCTCAATGTCTTTCTACCATCTATCATCTCCATATTTTCCATTTATAATTCACAAGTCGTTTTGTTGCCCCCGAGCTTAAGTTTATTTGGTCGTAGTTGACACTGAATTAGGGGATTATAATCTAATTTCATAATAAATTCTTGTGGTTTCAGCTAAGCAAAAAAATTCAGCTTGCGTGTACATTTAGATGAGAATTTTTGTTCTTCAATCTTCTACATGATTCTTTAGATTAGTTGTGTAGAATACATTGTGATCAATTGTGTAGAATATGGTGTAAACTAGGAATATAACTTATTAAAATGTAAGAATAGTAGAGTGGTGTAAGGACTATTGTCCTAATTAATATTTGCTAGTTTCATGATCCAATATTTTAGGATTTTGTTCAACTATATTGTATTTTATATATAATTGTTGACTTGGTAAATGTAAGTGTGTGTGTGAGAAATCTCCAAAGTGAGTGTTGTTTTACCAAAGAGATAAAACTCATCTTCCATTCAGTTTATCTTTCATGATTTATTTTTTGATGACTGTGAGATTGTAAAGTGCTTATGAGTGACCTCCTATGTATTTTGTTGAGGATTGAGTCTAAGTAGCAGTGCATTGGAAAGAGTTTGGTGTGGTAAAGAGATACATTTCTATTGTTGTTGGGTTGTGTTGTGAAACCAGCTCCAAAAATAGAAAAAAAGAGATATCAATGCCTTAGAAATAATCCAGTTTGAGGGGGAAACCTCCAATACATAATATGAATGAAAAATTCTTAGATGATTACAAATGAAAAAACCTCCTTTCTATATATAGGAGTCAATGGGGCCACAATGTAATCCTAGCTGACCTAACAATAATAATTGAAGGGCTCAATAATAACAATATGGGGGTTACATGTGTACAAAAATAACAATAAGGGGGGCTACAATAACATAATAAGGGACTACACTATTAATATATGGAATTAACTATTAATATAGGCACTTAACATGCCCCTGTCCTTCAAACAAGTGTTGTCCTCAACGCTTGATTATTTCTTGATGCTTTCGTATAAAATTCTCATCCTCCCATGTGGAACCTTATACAGGAAAGTTCTTCCACTTGCTGAGATACTGTGAAATTGATCATACTTGTCAAGTTCTTCTTTCTTTGACTGCTTTAGAACTTCTTTCGATGTGATGTTGATCTTCCTGTTGTTTCATTAGATTCTGCACAAAAGTTAGGTTATCCTTTGAGAGTTGGAGAACTTGTTCTTGATGCTCGATGTGATCTTCCACTAATTTATCATCCATATTAGCTATTATTTGATCCTTCAAACCATCCAAATTAGCCTCCATTTCTGATTTTAAACCATCTATGTAATCTTTGGTTGCTCTTCGTAAGATCGAAATTTGTTGCACTTGGTACCGTAATTTTGATATCTCATACTACAATTCTTCCTCTTCATGCGTCATAGTATAGCTTTTTCAGGGCTTAATGGGTATGGAATTATTTGTTTTAGGCATTATAGAACCAAATAATGATAAAAATTCTAAAATATGCTCTTGGAATCACTTCAAATTGCTTTTTCAAACAAACATTATGCAATTTTAAAAACCAAATACACACCTTTTTCTTGATTTTGAGAAGCTCGATATTGAAACTGAATTATCTATGTGCATTGGGATCCTCAATAAATGAAATTTGGCCCTAAATTAGCCCTCTGAATCTTCTTTCAAATTCCACAGGTTTGACCTAACTTGGACTCTTCAAGGCAAAGTTATGTCCAATCTCCCACAATGACCTAATTATGGACTTGTTCAGTAGAGCGAACTTGTACGACTTGCCACGTGTCACTTTTTGCTCCTTCAGCTCTGAAATTGATAGACAAGAAACTACAGTCTGTGTAATTCCATCCTATTTTTATAGAATTCCAATCCGATGCTCAGAGAGAGAGTTATGAAACTTTTCCCAGGATCACCGCTTTGAGATGAAATTCGGGAGCTTGAAAAAGACCTAACTTCCACAAATCATATCTCCAAAATTGTTGCGAAAAAGGCTCTGAAATTTTGCAAAACTCTTCCTCGGGATTTCATCTTCGCGCTCTAAAAATTTCATCTTCTGAACCTTCGTAAAAAAAAATTTATAGCGACCATGCCACGATGACTTTTTTGGTGCAACGAAACCCTAGAATCCAAAGCTCTGATACCAAATGTTGTGAAACCAGCTCCAAAAATAGAGGAAAAGAGATATCAACTCCTTATAAATAAGCTACTTCGAGGGGGAAACCTCTAATACATTACATGAATGAACAATTCTTGGATGATTACAAATGACAAAACCTCCTTTCTATATATAGGAGTCCATGGAGCCACAATGTAATCCTAGTGGGGCCACAATGTAATCCTGGCCGACCTAACAATAATAATTGAAGGGCACAATAATAACAATATGGGGGTTACAGGTGTACAACAATAACAATAAGGGGGGCTACACCAACATAATAAAGGACTACACTATTAATATAGGGACTTAACAGGTTGTATTATCGTCGGAATGTTTTTTCATGCAAGACTGGTACTTGTGAGTCGTAATGGGCTAAGAGATGTGTGTCTGTTGTTAAAGCAGAAGAGTCGACTACAAAGCAAGCCATTGATCAGTTTTAGATGTAGTTCATTGAAATAAGCCACGTGGAGAAAAAAAGGTTGCATTGTGTGGAGCAGTTGTACAACCCTATGTAAAGTTATGTGGAGTGAATCATTGATGTGCCAGTTGGTTGGTGAGTGCCATGTGGTGGGGTTGAGCATTGATGAATGGACAGAGGAGAAAACACAGAATTAACACACTCCAAACATGATTTGCTACTAAATGACTCTATTGACCAAAAAATTGATTCACATTACATCCACCCGAGATGTTGCTCTTGGAATTCATGCATTACAATGACCCAATACAAGTATATAAGCAACAAACCTTATAAATATGGAATCATGCAAACTCTAACTAGACTTGAATTTTCTTCGGCTAACTATTTCATGCAAAATCATCCTTGAATTAACTTCTAATATTAGACTTGACTTATTTTCCTTAACTAAACTCAACTCTTCATGCATTGTATGCATACGAGAATAACTATTATTTCTAACACTACCCCTTAATTATGAATTTATGAGTCAACCTTAACTTAATAACGACTCAAAATAAATAAAATATGTGTGTTGGTCTAAGTCCTATCTAGGTTTACAATGACTCAAAAACATTTTACAATGTTGAATTTTCTTTTTAATTTCTTCCGGATTGTATACCCTCGAAAATGCTTCATTATTAGCTATGATTTTTTGTTCTAATCTCCATGTTTCTTCCCCTTTTGTTGCTACAATTTTTATTTTACTTCTCATTTATTTGTTTTAATTTTGTCTTCTAAACCTTCCTCTTTAAAGATTCATTCACTCATGGACTGCTACCACAACTCTTCATCTTCAAACTGTGAACTTAATGCCACTTCTTGTGCTTCATATTCATGATCTTCTTTCTTCCATATTTCTTGATAACATAGTTTGATCTCTTCTTAACTCCATTGTTGAAAATGTCGTTTCAATGCCTTCATCTTCGTCCTTAGAAATTTCCATGTTCTTTTTGCATCTTTTTCTTCATCTTTTGTTTCAGTTATAACTATAACTAGTCTCCAATCTTGTTTACATGCACACTCAAAATCAGTGTTAAAAACATCTTCATTATGTTTTGCAATGAGATATTTCTCCTCTTCCTCTTTCTTCTATGCCTTTACCTTCTCTTATTCTGTTGTTACATCATAATCTTCATTGTCTACTTCTTTACCAACCTTTACTGCTACAAACAAGTTATGGTTTTTAAACTTCTGTGGTTGTTGTTAATTGCAGAATCCTTCTTTCATTCTTCATTCACTTCTCGTCCTGAAGATGGATCCCCATTGGGATTTGAAATGTCGACCATTGCTTTATGATACTGTGGATAGTTTGGATTCTGCAATTTACAAACAGGTTGTCTTCCACTTGGTTTCCAAACACAAGTGGGCTTCTCTCTCGAAATAATAACATATCAATGATATTTTTTTGTTGCATCATGTGCACCACTCATCATTAGTTAATTGTTCTTCATCAAATTTAACATCAAAAATTTTAATTGTTGGATCCACCAAACCACTTGCTGCTCCATTGGTAGCTTTATCTATGCCGAAATAAACTATTGTTAGTTCATTCATTGCTTCATGAGAAGTTCCAAATTTTGTTTCATAATTGCTGCTATAGTGGGAGGTTCAACCTTCAAATTTTCATCAAACATGGCACTTCCCATATTGCCACAATCAATCACTATTTCAGAAAAGAGACCACAAATATCATCAACATAATTTTCATCGACTCTATGGTGTGATATTTGAGCATGCATGTGTTCATTAACAATTTCAACTTCACCAAATTCATAAGTTGTTTTTGAATTTGCGAGAGGTGCACTCTCAACTCCGCAAACCATTTTTTCATATGAAAAAATATCTTTGTTATTCTCAAACTTAAATGTCTCAACATCTGATGCAAATAGGTCATCATCAGTTGCAATCTTACAAACTTTATCACATATGTTATTCACTACTTTATTAGAAGCTTCACCATTATCAACAAGGTCTACTGCTAGATTCACCAATTCACAACTAACTTTTCAATCATCATCCACATGGGTCTCATCATAGTGGGATTCATCATCATCTTCACCATCCATGTTACAGTGGAGTTCTAAAGCATCTATGTTCTATTTCTATGCTTCACACACAAAGGCTTCAAATCCTTTGTCTACAATATTTTATGTGTCTTCTTCATCCATATGCAAGCCTACATAATGGGTTTCACTTTTACAATATTCACGACCACCATCCACATTTGAGTGGGGTTGTATAAGCTCTGTTGTACTCCTAGAGTCTTGCTCATTTATTCTTAGACCTGCAACTAACTTCTCTATTGATTCTTCAATAGAATTTTACACAACTTTCTGTTGCATGTCTGATATAAAACCAGCTCCAAAAATAGAAGAAACAGAGAGATCAACGCCTTAGAAATAAGCCACTTTGAGGGTGCAAAATTATTGGATGATACAAATGAAAAAACCTCTTTCTATATATAGGAGTCCATGGGGTCACAATAAAATCCTAGCCGACCTAAAAATAATAATGTAAGGGCACAATAATAACAATATTGGGGTTACAGGGGTACAACAATAATAATAAGGGGGCTAAAATAACAATAATAAGGGACTACACTAGTAATATAGGGAACTAACATGCCCCTCTCCTTCAAAAAAATTTTGTCCTCAACGCTTGAGTAGCTCTGGATGCTTCTGTATAAAATTCTAATCCTCCCATGTAGAATATTTAGTGGGTAGGTTCTTCCACTTGATGAGATACTTTGAAATTGATCGATTTCGTAACTGTCAAGTTCTTGTTTTTGTGACTGCTTAAGGTTCCAATATGATTTTTCCTTCCTCTTCAAGTTCTGGCAATATTTTTTGAAGTATAATTTTGTCACCTATGACCTTCTTTAAGCATGAAACATGGAAAACCAAATGCACTTGCGAAGAAGAAGGAAGCTCCAGTTTGTATGCCATAGTACCAATATTTTGCAACACCTGGTAAGGACCATAGTACTTTGGCGATAATTTATTATCCTTCTTAGCTTGCTTGAGGGAAATTTGTTTCTATGGTTGTAGCCATAAAAATACCCAGTCTCCTACATCAAAACTTCTCTTGCTGCGATGTTGATATTCCCATTGTTTCATTCAATTTTGTGTCAAATTTAGGTTATCCTTTAAGAGTTGGAGAACTTCTTGTTGATGCTCGATGTGATCTTCCACTACTTGAACCTTAGAATTTTCTCTTAAAGATGATTTGATGGACGGTGGATGATATCCATAAAGTGCCATAAATGGGGTCATTTTTGCTGCAGTATGTAAGGAAGTGTTATACCACCATTCAGCGAGAGGTAACCACTTGACCCATTGTGTTTGTTTTTTAGATACAAAACAATGAAGATATCCTTCCAAACATTTATTCACTATCTCAGTTTGACCATCATATTGAGGATGATAAGATGAGATATGAGCTAGTTGAGTACCCAGACAAGAAAATAATTTCTTCCAAAAAATTCTAGTAAAAATGGGATCTCTGTCGCTTACAATAATATTTGGATTTCCATGTAGCTTTTTAATTGTTTCCATACATGCAGTAGCAACTGTACCTGCTTTAAATGGATGAGATAATGCACAAAAGTGTGCATACTTGGTAAGTCTGTCAACTACCACCATGATGACACTCTTTCCTTCAGACTTAGGTAAACCTGTGATAAAATCCATTGAAATATCCTCCCAACGTTGACTTGGAATGGATAAAGGTTGTAGAAGACTCGAGGTCTTAATTGTCTCGTTATTTTGCTAGAAAACCAAACATTCTGCCACAAAATTTTGAATATCAGAAATAAGGCCATGCAAAACAAATTCTTTCTTCACCCTGTGGTAATTTTTTTAAAACCCTGAGTGTCCTCCTAAAGGAGAAGTGTGAAATTCCAAAAGAATCTTTTGTTTTAGTTGGGAATTCTTACAGAGATATAAGTTATCTTTGTACCATAGGGAATCATTTTTCTAGCTAAATGTATCAGACGTACTAGGATCTTGCGGCAACTTTTGAATGAGTGTCCACACTTCTTCGTCCTTCTTCCATTCATCCCTTCCTTTGATTATCCAATCTAGTTGGATAATAGAAATGGCGCAAAGCAACGCTTCCACCTCTTTATCCTTTCTTGAGAGTGCATCTACAACAACATTTAGCTTCCCTTTTTTGTAGATGATTTCAAAGTCATAACCCAACATATTTGTGACCCATTTTTGCTGCTCTTCTAAAGATAGTTTTTGTTCCAAAAAGTGTTTAAGACTATCATGATCAGTTTTTACCTTGAAGTGCCTTCCCATTAGGTAAGGTCGCCATTTCTTTAGTGCATGTAGTATTGTGAACATTTCCTTCTCAGAAATTGCTTTCTGTAAATACTTTCATTTGAATGGACGACTTTCAAAAGCAATGGGTCTTCCTTATTTCATTAAAACAACACCAATTCCATTTCCTGAGGCATCACATTCCACAATAAAGGTTTTTTGTGAATTTCAGCATAGCTAAGACCGGTGCTAGGCACATTTCCTCTTTAAGATGTTCAAAGGCCTTATTTTCTTCTGGAGTCCATGAAAATGCATCTTTTTTCAATAATGCTGTTAGAGGTGCTGCTATTCTCCCATAATTATTAACAAACTTGCGATAATACCCTATTAACCTAAGAAATCCTCGCAACTACTTTATGGTTGTGGGGAATTTCCATTCCTTAATTGCTTTAATTTCGTTAAGGTCTACCTTAACAGCCTCGTGAGATACAATATGACCTAGATATTCCACCTCTTGTACTCCAAAGAAACATTTGGATTTTTTTGCATATAATTGTTTCTCCTAAAATAGTTTCAGGACCCTGTCAACATGTTGAACATGATACTTCCAAGACCTGTTGTAGATTAGTATATCATCAAAAACTACTAGCACAAAATTTCTAAGGGAGGTTTTGTGTTTGGGCCTTTGTTTTGAAAAAGAAATAGTTTTGAGTTGCGGAGAACAGGTGGCAGAGCACAATCAAGGTAGACATGGAGTTGTCACGGTTGCAAAAAGCTGGAATATAGGTGGCGCGATAGTTGCGGAGAACAGTGTAGATGGAATATATGGAAGACAAGGACAATCAACAGAACTCCCAGTAATTAAAAAGAAGTGGCAAGAAGTAGAGCAGGAAAAGAGGAAAGACTGACAGTCACGCTGGTGGAAGAACAAATAGGCAGTCAGCCAGCATAGAGGAGTTAGTTTGTCAGTGCGGGAGAAGGCCGAGAGAAAGAGCAGAGACGTAGGAGAGCTCTGTGAGAACTTTGTTGTACTGAATCACACTGTGATAGAATCTACGGAGTGGTGTATGCTATTTTGATATTGATAATGAAATATGGTTATTGCTGTGTGTAATGTTACGATTTGATTGTTAATCATTTGCTTACTATGAATGTATGCCCAGTTTTAAATTTTAATTCAGCATTTTGAACATGCTTGATGAGTAATAGCGTATACATAGAGGCGAGATCTATTTGTTGCTCCAATTTTCCTTATCTTTTCTTCATATTTGTATTCGTCTGATACATGATCTGTCTCCTAATATTACTAAGGTCACGGAACACCTCGGTGAGATGCTCTGCTCTCTGGAGTAGGGTGAAAATGCCGGCGTTGTGCTAGACTACTACACAAACCTTGTTGACCTCTATTATGAACCTAGGTCTTGCCCAGAGACCTCCTTTTTCACCAAAAAATGGTTCTGTTGCTAGGACCTGAAACTTAATTTAGGAGTTATATCATGGTATTGTGGATCTCTAAGAGGGAACTACGAAGTTGGTGGTATAACCACTTAGCCCAGTTCATATCACAACAAGTGGGGCTGCGACAATAGAGGGAAAATACTTTTAAATATCGAGTCCTATTTTCTGAATCTGCAAGCAACCTATACAAAATATTTTGGGGAAATTTTCGTGAAGAACTTTATAATTGGTTGCAGAGACTGCAAATCAAGTCACTCCCAGGAGGATTGCATAGAATTTGTCGCAAGTGGATGCACACGGATCTAGTAGCACTCCATCGGTTAGATACCGATTTGACTCGAGCAGTATATTTTTGGGTACAATCTACCTTGGAAGGATACATCATGGAATTCGTAGCTGAGTGTTACCAATCCTTTACAAAAGCTGAGGACATATTCAGATCCAGATTTTGGGGAGAATTGTTGAAGGAAATCCCATTGTGGATCAAAGCTTTAATGGTGGATGAGGGTTTGATGGCATTTCAAAAGTCTGATATGGAGACTTAAACCTCCAGTACTGGGGGAAGGAGTAGAGGGAGAGATGCTACAAGTAATTAATAAGGAGGAATAGGAATATGGATGTTGGAACCTCCATTATATTAAGAGAGTGACGAGAACATGGGAGGGTGAAGATTGCTGAGAAGTGGTGGGAAAGGGTGATGAAAGAGTTTGAGAAGCAGCAGAGTAATCGACATGACAAGGAAAAGGTGCCACAGATGACAAAGGAAACGGAAGGTCAGATGGGATCCCAAGGAATAGGAGGGACTGTCAAAGAAGTTAGGAAAGTATATAGGAGCCTAGCCCGAAGAGGAAAGGGAGAAAAGTCCAATGTGGAGGATGCACGCCTCGAGGAGACATCTGATGTGGAGCTACATGTTGCAATGGAGCGACTATTTAGAGAGAGGCTAGCACCCGTAACACAAGGTAATCCTATTCCCCAAATTTCAAGTAGATCTAGTCCCAACCTTCCCCTGGTACTCTATCAGCCACCAGATAAAAATTTTGTTAAGTTAAGGGAGTTTAGCAAGTTGAATAGCGTTAAGTCTACAGTACAAATATCTACTAGCTACAGTGCTATTAATACAATCTCACAACTAGGAAATAGAGGTTTTATTCTAGTACCACCCATACAAGGAAATATGGTGGGATCGTTCACTCGATACCCAGAATTCTCCAGGAGGGGTAACGATGATGTGGAACAACACTAGTATCTCTTCAAAGCAATATGGAGGGCTCGGCAGACACCAGAGGCAGTTAAGTTTATTGAGTTCCGGACTACTCTAAGAGAGAGAGCTCTTCGCTGGTTCATTAAATGGTCAGAAGCTCATGCAAACCCAGTGATAGACGATGTGAAGAAATAATGTGTCAAAGAATTTAAATTACCTCAGACAGATCAGCAAGGGTTTTTTGAGTTGTGGAAAATCAAACAGCAGGAAGGAGAAATGGTTTGGGACCTAATGAGAAGGTTCAAGGATGCAATTAGGAATCTGAGTTACCCAATCGACCCAAACCACCAATGAGATTGATTTATTAAAGCACTCCTCCCATTGACAAGAACTCCATTGACACTACAGAAGATCGATACTCTACAAGATGCTCTTAAGCAAGCCATGAAGATAGAAGATATGGCGAGGCATCCGTAAGAGTTTATAGGAGGAGCAGCAGTACAAGACCCATCCATATTAATGCTACAACATCAGATAGCAAGTCTAACATAGAATTTGAAAGATATTCAGCCGATACAACCTGCAAGGCCTAATGTGTGGTGTACCCATTGCCTGATGGAGGGACACGTGGCCACAAAATGCCTAAGGTTACACGGGAAAAATGTGGGAACTTCAGCAACAAGGACACAGGGGGCTCCACCAGTTGGGGTAGTTGCATAGATAAATACTCAGGGATTATACCAACCACAACCCCACTTTGCAAGGTTCCCTACTCAACAAAATCAGACTGCGGCTGACTACTATGAAATATGCAAAGGCATTGGTCATCCTCCATGACTATGTCCAATTTTGCAGAAATATCGCAATGTTCCAAACAATACATATTGTGAGTTTTGTGCTTCCACAACGCATAATATAGAGCAGTGTAGAGCCCTCGATGCATTGGCAGAACAATTGGACAGACCATCTTATAGGGTGAATGAAACTCCAAGGGGATGAGGAGGAGGAATGAGAGGTGGCAGAACTGGAGGAAGAGGACCCGTAAGCTGATATAACTGTGACCAAGAAGGGCACGTAGCAAGGGAATTTCTGCTACCCAGAATACCGTGGTGCTCCCAGTGCAGATTAAATACACACACAACTGAAGATTGTCCAGAATTAATTACGAGATGTGAGGAAAGAGATAGACAAAGAGGAGAAAATTTGGTGAATGAAGAACCAAGAATAGTAGAAGCTCAGCCCATGCAAATCATATCCATAATAACTCAGGGATGAAATAAAATAGGGGAGGATGCACAAAATATGGACCCAGTAAAGCTGATTAAGCCCGCATCTCCAAAGAAAGCTTTCTGACTGGATAGGCAGAAGCAATATTTTAAGGAGGCAATGGAAACATTTTCCGAGATAGGGGGGAGTATAGGCATTAAGCTT
The DNA here is from genome assembly GCA_034641835.2 of Pinus albicaulis. Classification (NCBI taxonomy): domain Eukaryota; kingdom Viridiplantae; phylum Streptophyta; class Pinopsida; order Pinales; family Pinaceae; genus Pinus; species Pinus albicaulis. The sequence goes on from CM076580.1 coordinate 1,721,413,970, forward strand.
CCATAGCCGACCTTTGAAAAGGAGAAGGAGACTCATACAAACACATTGATTGAGGAATGGTTCCAATTGTTCCTAAAAATTGTAACCAATGCACCAATGCTGGAACAACTTAAGCAAATCTAGAGTTGGTGGTGCAAGAAAACATAGAACCGGGAGAGTCAAGAAATTCAACAGAAAAATACATAAGAAGGATAAAAATAAACAAGAGAATAATCAGAAAGGAATTCCCTGTGAATACTCTAGTCACAGGATTTCAAATCAAAGACACAATGCTCGATCTAGGATCCGATGTCAACATTCTACCTAGAAAGACATGGGAATCACTAGGGAGGCCAAAGTTGAAATACTCACCAATACAGCTCTGAATGGAAAATCAGTACTGTATTGTACCCATAGGGAGGCTAGAAGAGGTCAAGGTTGATGTCACGGGAGTGAAAATAGATACATATTTTGAGGTGATAGAAAACATGGGGGACAAGGATCCCTATCCTGCTTTACTGGGGATAGATTGGGCCTTCGAGAATTGTGCGGTGATTAACTTGAAAAAATAATTGATGATATTTGAAGATGGGAAAGTCAGGGTAACTCAACCACTTGGTCCATACCAAGGACCCCGATATACAAAAATTGTTGACAATAGAGAGGATGCTCAACTTCTCAATCACATTTACCAGATGATGGCAGGGAAGAGAGAAGACTATATCAATCCAACAACAGGAGGGACCGTAAGCTGGAGAAGTGTTCAGAGTTCATATTTGGGCTCAGAAATAGCTTGGGATGATTAGAAACAGGGAGGATATGAGACCAACACTAGAATATGTGCTAATATTCGAGGAGTCAACTGGACTGGAACCGAGGTAAGAGGATATCTGAATCTATCAAATATGCATGTTGTAAATACATTTATTGCAAAAGTAGAAGAAAAGGTACCAATAGAACATAGAGTCCCTCTTATGGATATAGCACTGTAATCCATGTCGACAAGATGGTGGGTCAATCATCGCAACTCACTTCCACAATGGGAAGATGTCACAATAGCATTAAGAGCTAGATTCCAAGAAGTTTCAGGACCACAATTCATTGAAAAATACTAAGGGGATTCTGACCCCATAGAACATCTAAAGAATTGTGAGTATAGCTGGAAGAAAGTAGAGTATCCAGAATCTCTGTGGATGCACAATTTTATACATTCATTGAACACAATTCCACAAGCCTGCTACTTGACAGAAGAAAAGAAGAGAGGAACTGGCACCTGGAAAGTCGTTGCAGAAAATTTTACGCAATGTTTTTCTTTTAAGGGAGAAACAGAACCAGTTACAGATGCACTACAAGTCATCATAAGAGTACTAATTTTTCTAGAGATTTAGGAAGATGAAGAGCTACCACTCTCAGAACAGATTATCAAGGAATCAGGAGCATGTAAACAGATAGATCATGAGATGGATGATGATGATTTAGAAATTCTCTGACACTTATACTTTGAGGAGAAAGAGGAGGAACGAGATATACAAGAGGAACCAACCACAGAAGGACTGCACCTGTTACCCTTTAAGACTAAGAAGATGAACATTGGAAGCACGAAGAAACACAAAATTGTGTCTATTGGAGATTAATAGGATACAAAGACAACCAAGGAAATCTTCGATCTATTACAGGAATATGAAGATTTATTCCCATCTTCAGTAGCAGAGCTAAAAGGAATAGAAGGGGACATGGGGGAAATTCGAATAGTCTTTCCAAATGCAAGACCAGTAAAACATAAGCCTTACCGCCTAAATATAAGGGTAAAGGAAAAAGTCAAAGCAGAAATAGATAAAACGCTGAAAGCAGGGCTGATTTTTCCTGGTTGAGGAAGCAAGTGGGTCAGTCCCATTGTAATAAAAAGCAAAAAGGAGAAATCCAAGATTATATCATGTGTGGATTACAGAAGCCTCAACAATGCATGCAAACATGATCCATTTCCTACTCCGTTTAGTGATGAGGTTCTCAACAATGTGGCAGGAAATGAAGCCTATTCATTCACAGATGGATTCTCAGGATATCATCAAGTGAGAATAGCAGAAGAAGACAAGAAGAAGACCACTTTCACAACCGAATGGTGATCGTTTTCATACCATGTCATTCCCTTTGGATTGAAGAATGTGCCAGTGGTGTTTTCACGAATAGTGATAGCAACATTTAGGGACTATATCCATAAGTTCCTAGAGGTATACATGGACGATTGGACAGTTTAATGCTTATTGAAGAACCATGCAACTTTACTAAGTGTAATTTTTGACAGATGAAGACAACTCCAAATATCCCTCAACCTTAAGAAATGCAGCTTTGCAGTACTGTTACACATCATTTTGTCACTGTCCCTACAATCCCCATCCCGCACATTGGAGGGTCATTTCTGTGACTCATGAAAAGTGTCATGCCTTGCAAAGACCTTCATTGCATCTCTCTACATGAAGGTAACATTCCTCTTGTTGACAATTTCCTGAACAGAGCATTAAAAACCCCTGTTTTTTCCTTGGCACAAGTAGCCAGTTCTACCCTCGCCCCGATGTGCAAGATTAACACAAGGGCCCGCGCCACTTGGCACTCTGTCATAGTGTAATACCCGCGCTAAGCTGTTTTGGGATTTTAAAAAAAAATAGAGGCAGAGGTTCCATTCCAACAACCTTAAGGATGAGTCATTGGGAGTGGTTGAACTGAAACATCCATGGGCTTCCTCCTTTAGTTAGTGGTTTCCACCTCCCTTGGAACACTCCTAAAGGACAGGCCTCCCTTCCACCTTTGTAGGGATCCCAACATCCTCCTTTCCCTCTATATAAACAAGTCATCTCCCTTTATGAAAGCTAGATGAACTTATAGAATTGATCATAGCTGAATAATCATGTTATTGAGAAGGTAGAACAAGGAGGAACTCCATCAAGAGAGCCCTCATCCCATCCGAATTCCCCGATGTGCTTTGAGATGTGCTTCTCCCAAACCCCACTGGAGGAGACTGCAACGTCAAAGCATGGTTGTATCTCTTATTTTTGCCTAATAATATAAGTGACTATTGTCTGGTTCCCATCTTGTATTTTGTCTTTATCAAATGCAATATGCTTAGTCTTCTCTGACTCACTAGTAGTTTTTGGATGAAATTATTATGTTGTATGTGGTTATCATTTTCTGATCTGTGTGCAGGTGTTAAAACACTATAAGCGAAGGGATTTTGACTTGCCAACTTAGGAGCAAGAGTTCTTGATCACCACTATGATTGCCGACGACAGCATTGGACCACAGGTAGGCCATCTTATTGCGTCCTCTTTAATTCAAATATCTAGGAACCTACACTCTAGCATGATTCCTTGTTTCTAGACCCACCCTAGGGCTAGAGGGATTGTCTCTGTCCGCAGAGAGGATTTACCTACATAACAAATTGGCGACTCCACTGGGGATTGATATTAGTTTGTATTTTTTCCCTTTGGGTCATTTTTTGGGTCTTTGATCTTGTTGTTTACCTTTCTGGTTGTTTAGTTATGCTTCAAAACCTCTGTTCAGCCCCAGAGTATCAAGATTGACCTCTTCTCTATAGAGTTTTTCCCTTTTCCTTGGTTAACTGGATTAGCGCGGTTTTTCTCTGAACCGTCATATCGATTAGCACAGGTTACCTTTGTAGTGCTCACGCCATCCCCTGTTTGGCGCTGAATACCGCCTCACAGTCGCACCGACCCCTGTAGGTTTTTGGGTGTGAGATTTTCCATGAGTTTTTGGTCAGTTGTACTTGTTTTCGGGTTATTTTTAAGAGTAATTGAAGTGTTTTGGACTGTCTTTGATCGCTGGAGGCTTGTTTTCCTCAATCGTTTTTCCATTTCTTGTCAGTGTGGCTTGAGGTCTTAGGGTTTCTGAGTGCCTTGGTGCACTGAGCCTTCTGTTTGGAGATCGAGTTTCTTGATAGCTTCCGAATTTGTTCCCTGTTTAATTGCTCTTGGTCTCTTTGATCCTGTTGAGTACATTCAATGGTTGAATGATCATTTCCTTTCTTGTTTGATTCTTCTTCCTCTTACTCCAAGCATCGATTACATTGCTTGTATGGATCATTTTGGAGATTTCTCTTTGGTTTGAAAAGATTGCAGCATTAGTTTGGGTATTTTTGTGTTTGTTTCATGTTGTTGGAGTCATTCCGCTTCAAATTTTACATTCACTCTCTCAAGCTAGTGTTTTGGTTTTGTTTTTCATGTTATTTAGTGCATTGTTTGCTCTATTGCATTGAAAAAACCAAAATATCGCATTCTTTTTGCTTTGAAAATGAAACGTTCTCTCGCATAACTAGCATTGTATAGGCTAGGAAAAAGTTTTGTTTTCTGTAGATTGCATTAGATGCATTAGTGGATGTTTTCGCATGATTTCATTATTTGCTATCGCTTGAAAGTTTTCTTTCCTTCTCGTAGATAACTTTCATTGAACGAAAATGGTATCTTTCTGCATGTAGTTTTGCATTTAGGAAAATTTCAGATCTGACTTTATTTAAGGCCTGGAAATTGAAACCTAATCCAAGATCAACGTTAAAATATATTTCAATTAACCTAAGGCAACATTGAAACTTAACGAAATATTCTAGTGGTCTAAGTTAGAGACGTGTTTCGGCGTCTTAAAACCTAGTAGTTGTCGTTCATCATCTGGCTCCAGACAACACTAGTATGGACTTGTGCTCCCCGTACCATCGAGTATATAAAGGGAGACCCTTCTAGGTTGAAATCCTTTTATCCATAGGAAGCCAAGTCTGTCGCCTTGTAACCGTGATACACCGAACACAACATTTGGGGAGACTACCTGCATGTACGTTAAGTCCTTGGTCATTTCTCTTTCATTTGATCACCAAGGTGTATATGGTAGTTCACGAAAACCTAGTATACCCTCTTTCTTAGAATACCTGAGCAGTCATTTTTTATCTTTACTGACTCTTTGAATTTGAAAAGATCATCGAGCACTTGTCCTTTCACGCTCGTTCAAAATTGAAAGTGACTAGAGTCATCTTTTGCCTGTTTCTTGACTCTTAAAACATCAAACAACAAAGTCTAGTTTCAGTGTCATAAAATAAACTACCCAAGATTACATGCCCATTAAAATTTTTAGCACTTGGCCTGTTTTTGTTTGCCTTGGTTTCTTGAGTCTTTGCTCGGTTCTCTTTTTTCCTTCTTGTTGTGAAGCAATCACGATGGCGGAACCAGCGATTTCGTCGTCCTTGCTCCCTTTTAGAGGTAGTCCTTTATCGGATAGTTCATTTGAAACTCCTCAATCCACTAGGTCTGCCGAGCTTCAGCAGCCTATTCTCCCGTCGGTCTTACCCCTTGCTACCTGATCTCCCGCTGAAGAGCCAGTTGAGTTCAATTGGCCTCCCTCTGGCTCTTGGTCTGGTTTTGGGGATGAAAAAGAGTTCCCTCCTCTTACGTCGGGATCACCATTTCTAGTTTTTGTTATACCTCCTAGTCCCCGTAGTATTTTTGAAGATCTTATGGTGGAGTCAGACATGGACTCATCAGGTCCTATTGGCAGTGATGGAATTCCTATTTCTAATGAATAATATCAACTTTTCCCTAAAAACAACCCTCATGTGTCTTCTCAATCTTCACCATCGGTGTCACTTCCAGCTGGATATAGGTCCCTGGGTCAGATTATTAATGGTGTTGCATCCATGGTAGCATCTACTCCGTCAAGGAGTCTAGTCCTTCCATCATTAGGACTGTCGCCGATGACACCTACTTCGTCACTTTCTGTTACATCTGTCCCAGCTCAACCTAATGTCTGCGTGGCTGCGTCCGCACGGGTCACTCAGTCATCCGTAGCCTCGACTGAGATACCTAGTGGCCTTACTTTCGAAGAGTATCTATTAGATTTTCATAAACAAAACTCTCATATTTCTTATCAGCCTCATGCTCCTATTAATCTGCCACACCATTATGAGGAATATGATAATCCTATCTATTTTCCCTATCTTTCTCCTCATTACTATGATGTTGTCGTTACCCCCATCTATGCGTTTCCTACTCCCCATCATTATGATGAGCATGGTGTTCCTGTTTAGGACCCCTATGAGATTGTTCCTGAGATTGGGACAACTTATTAGGTGCAACCCCCTGGCTCACAAGGACAACCCTTTCAGGGACAACCTTCAACTCCGCAGGGGCTTGCATTAGGTCCTCAGGGAAAACCTTACAATCTGCAAGGCCAGCCTATGGTCCAACAAGGACAACCCCAGGGGCCTTCTGGTCAATCTTTGTATCAACCAGGACCTTCTTATGGTCCTGGGGGGAAAATCTATTTGTCGCAGGGAAAACCTTTTGTAAAACAACCAGGATCATATATTCAAACTGGTCCGAATGTTGGGCAACAAGGAAAACCCTCTGGTCCCCCTCCGGGTCAACCTGGTGGCCCTCAGCATCTAGGCCAACAGCTGGCTCAACCTACTCAACAACAATTTTACTCTGCTCCACAGTAGGGTCCTACTTTTCAGCAGCTTGCTCAGCCTACTCAGTAGTCGGTCCACCCTGTTTATTTAGCTCAATAGGGCCCCACTTATCAGTAGCCAGCTCAACCCCAAGGCGCTTATTACCCTCGTGGTCAATATCGACCAGTATATAGTGCGCCTCAAGGTTTTACTTACCACCCTCAATCTCGGTTGTAGTATAATCAACCGCAAGGCCATGCTTACATTCCGGCACAAAATCCTTATGTTTCTCAGCAAGGACCTCAATGGTATACTCAGAATCAGTATCCTAGTCCTCAGCCTCAGTACCAGCAGAATTGTTCAGCTTATACCCCTTATAGTCAACATCCTTTGGGACAAAACCAATGGGGGTAGAATTTTTCTCAAATAGGATGGAATGTAAACATGGGCTCTTATCAAAGGCCTGTTATGCCTTTTAACCCACAATTACCATTTCTTGCCACATTGGAGTTACCAGATGTGTCAAAGTTAACGAATGATCCTATTCTTCATAACCTCTATTAGCCTCCGGTTTCGACTAATATTCCTGGTGATTGTACCAAGTTTGAGGGCAAGTCCGGAGAAGACCCCCAAGCACATGTTATGACTTACCACTTGTGGTGTTCTTCTAACTCTTGGGTAGATGATTCTATACGACTACGTATTTTCCAACAGACTCTTACTGGTGCTGCTGCTAAGTGGTATATTGAGCTCTCTCGTGGTATATTTCAAGATTTCAACTCTCTTTCCATGGCGTTCCTTACTCATTTTCAGTTACTAGTTCGTCATGAAGCCGAGACGCATCTCCTCACATCCTTGAAACAAGACCGGGCTACTCATATCTCGGACCATATTCATGAATGGAGACATTGTTGTCGCTTGATCAAATTTGAAATTCCTGATCAACTTCTTACTCATTAGTTCACTACCTCCTTTTTCAATTAGACTGTGAGAGACATAGCCATGGGGACATGTGTAACCAAGGAACAGGCCATTGCTCATGCCTAGTACCTTGATCTCGTGTACTCTCAATCAGGCATATTGTATGATATTTTGACTGATGCCCCTCGACCTGGAACATCTAAAGCACCGACGACCCCATCCGTCAATGGTATTATTGGTTCTGTGTCTCATACTTCGTGTAAGTCTTCTTCTTCCAACCCTGGGAAGAAAAAGTCTAATTCTTCCAATGATATTGCTCCTTAGTCTAGCCCGAATCCTGGAAAAACCTCGAAGGTCAATGTTGTTCAGGCTAATCCTGTGGATAAGACTTCTAAAGGGAAAAATAAGGGTAAAGGAAAGGACAAGGTCGATGCCCTGAAACCAAATTCATCCAAATCTCGTGCTGATGATGGTTTACAGCGTAAGCCGAAGTACCCCTGTCTGATTTGTGATGAAGAGAACTACACCAAGGATTGTCCTCGACGACCCGAGGTTAGTAGAATGCTTAAAGGCACTCAGGGTACTCCTGCTATCCTTAAAGAACCTTTTCCATCTTAGTAGACCCAGATGGTCGAGTAGCCTCAGTCATCTGCTCCATTTGGCTCTCAGGTGTTCATGATGAACGGTTCTGCATCCGTTTCTATCGCTACTTGGTCGAAAGATTATGCTGGGCCATGCCAGGAAACGGGGAAGGAGATCACTGATGATCCTCCTCCCCCACCTGTTTCCGGCCCTCTTGAGATTGAAAGGCCCAGTGTTGAACTTGTTGTGAGGCCACTTTCCAAAGGTGTTCTCCGGAAGTCGTCTTATAATCCCAACGCCCGTGCTGCTCAACATTACAGTATTGTTGAGGATTTGGAACAGGCGCCATCCATGATGTCCATGTTAGAAGTAATTCAGATTTGTCCATCTCAGCGGAAATCTTTATTATCTGCGATCAGCGGGGTTGATTCTGTTGATACTAGCCTTCTCACTTTCGATCTAGAGAATTTGTCCCACAACTTCCGCACCAGATTTTGCTCATCATAAAAGTCGTTATTAAAGGTCTCGACATCCATCGAGCCATTATGGAAGAAGGTGCATCAACCTGTGTCATGTCATATTCTTACTGGAAGGCCATTGGCTCTCTGGCTTTGAATTCATTACAAAATTCCCTTGAATCATTTGATGGAAGGGAATAAAAACCTTTGGGTGTTCTCGAAAGTTTGCCGATTACCTTGAAAGGGAAGACATTCAATGTTGAAGTAGAAGTAGTTGATGCAAAACTCAATTACAATCTTCTACTCGATCGTAGTTGGACTCACACTATGATTTGTGTTCCATCCACCTTCTTCCGTGTTTTTAAATTTCCACACGAGTGCAAGATTGTTACTGTCGATCAATTGTCAATCTTCACCTCTTCTTCTGAGAACAATGTTCCATATGTGGATAAGATCCATTCTCCCTTCGAGAGCATTGGGTTGGGTATTTTCAAAGATCCTGTCCTCATGGGTATTTTTCCCCTTCCACCACTAAAGACTGTTCAAGTTAATATGATCTCTCGGTTCGATGACCCATGGATTATTCCTTTGCCCGAACAATTCGATTCATTTGGAGATTCGATGCCTTTGAGTTTGATTGAAATCGATTATTGTGAACTCATTGTTGCATCATATACTCCACCCTCTGATGGTGCTCCTTTGAGCTTGTCTCTTGACGTGTATTCTCAATCCCCCTGGATCGGCGATTCAGATTCGCCTGATCCTTTGAAAGAAGTGTTTCCTTTCGATGAAGCCATCGTAGAAACCATGTCTCTTGAAGACCTGCCGTGGGATGATGGTCATCATTGTTCTTCATTTATGCCTGGCCTCGAGGCTATGTATACATGTCTTGAGCATTTTTCATCTCAAGTTCCTTCTCCTCCGCTTCAAACGCCAATCCTAACACATGAAGTCTTTACAGAAGGAAAATTGAGCAATATCACAGAGACTATGCCTATTTACATTTCCGTGAAGTCGGGAATCGTTGAGAACATACATGTGGGGGTCACTTGTTCTTCAAATGAAGTACAAGTTTATACTAGCCTTTTCCACGAATTCCATGATGTCTTCACATGGTCCTATTAAGAAATGCTCGTCATTGATCCTAGTATAGTGGTGCATGAAATCCCTACCTATCCCAGTTCAAAGCCTGTTCGCTAGCATCTTCATCCGATGCACCCTAGAAAGGTTGCGGGCATTAAAAGTGAAGTTGAAAAACTTCTCAAAGATGGTTTCAGCTATCCAATTCCCTTGATAGAATGGGTCTCGAAAATTGTTCCTATAGATAAGAAACAGGGAACTATCTGTGTCTGCGTTGATTATCGTGATATAAATTGGGCCTGTCCTAAGGATAATTATCCTACTCCCTTCATCGATCAGATCATTGACGACTGTGCCGTGAGTGAGATTTTTCCCTTATGGACGACTTTTCTGGATATAATCAGATTAACATTCTCCCGACTGATCAACACAAGAAGGCTTTTATCTGTACTTGGGGTACCTTCGCATACAAGAAGCTTCCTTTTTTCTTGAAGAATCCCAGGGCCACATTCCAGCGAGCAATGTCCTATGCTTTCCATGACATTCATCGAATTGTTCAGCCTTACCTAGATGACCTTTCGACTCATTCAGCTTAGGGACCATCTGGACCATCTTCGTCAGATATTTCTTCATTGTCGACGCTACGACATTCGAATTAATCCACATAAATGCATATTCTGTGTTGATTCCAGTGGACTTTTAGGGTTTATCATGTCTAAAGACTGAATTCGCCTCAATCCGCTCAAGGTTGAGGCTATTGTCAATCTCCCCTCTCCATCCTCATTACATCAGTTGCAGAGTCTGCAAGGAAAGGCAAATTTTCTACGCCCTTTTATACCAAACTATGCCAAAGTGGCTAAAGGATTCACATGGCTTTTGAAACAGGACGTCCCTTTCTGTTTTGATGCACTCAAGACGTTGTTGGTCAACGCTCCTTTATTATGTCCTCCGAACTATGACCGTGATTTTTCCCTCTATTTAGATGCCGTCTTTAGTAAAATTACCATGGTTTTGGTACAAGAAGATGATGATAGTAGCAAACATGTTATTTATTACTTGTCTTGTAACCTTCTCAATCCTGAAACATGTTATGCTCATGTCGAGAAGTTAGCATAGGCTACGGTCCAGGCTGTCCAGCGCTTTCGTCATTATATCCTTTTGCATACGGTGACTGTGATTTCTGATTGCAGCCCCATGACTTATATCTTGTCTCAGAAATTGATGGGGGGCAAATACTTGAAGTGGATCATTATCCTCCAAGAGTCCGATTTGGAATTTACTGCTGCCAAATCGAAGAAATCACTAGTTTTTGTTGATTTGATTTGTTCCCTCCCTTCCGACTCCGCTCCGTCTCGTTCTGAGGACAATATTCCGGATGATAAACTTTTCCTGATTAGCACCCTCGACCCCTAGTATGGTGATATCATTTTATATCTCCAAGATTTCACATTCAGATCTGATTTGACAAAGGATGCCCACCGCTGTATCCGGTATCACTCACAACCTTATTGTATAGTCGGATATATGCTCTATCGCGTTGGAGTTGATTCCGTACTCCGCTAATTTTTTATCCTCAAGGAAGCTGAGAAAGTATTGAATGATTGTCACAATGGCGCTTGTGGTGGTCACATGTCTGGTTATGCCACTACACAAAAGATACTTCGTGCTGGCTATTTCTGGCCTTCTATTTTTAAGGACTATATTGTTGCGGTCTGCAAATTTCATGAGTGCCGGATTTATCAATGCAAGATGCATGCACTACCTGTTTCTCTTTATCTTGTCATTACCGTTGGTCCCTTTGCAAAATGGGGCATCGATTTTATAATGTGCAACCCTCGCTCGGCAGGGGGGCATGCTTATATTATCGTAGCCGTTGATTACTTTACCAAATGGGTCAAAGTATTGCCTACACTTGCTACTGACGGTAAGACAACTGCTCAATTCATATTCAATCACATTATTACTCAGTTTGGTGTCCCTCAAGCCATCATTACCGATCATAGTTCCCATTTTCGGCATTACATGGTGGCAGATTTGACCTCTAAGTTGGGTCTGTGTCACGCCAACTCAACACCGTACTACCCTCAGGCCAATGGCTAGGTTGAAGCTGTAAACAAAGTCCTTGTTACCATGCTTCAACATACAATTGGGATCCATAAATCAAATTGGCATCTCATGTTATTTTTGGCTCCCTGGGCATACCGAACTTCGACTAAGAGTGCGACCGGATTAACCCCTTTTCAGTTGGTTTACAGTCTGGAAGCTACTCTCCTGATTGAGTGTGAAATACCTCCGTTCAAGTTAGCTGTGGAATTACTACCAAACACTTCGGCAAAAGAAGAGCATCTCCTCTACTTAGAGAGGTTGGATGAAACTCGTCACTTAGCTGCTTTGGTCATCGAAGCACAAAAGAAGCGAGTCAAAGCTCATTTTGACCAATCAGTTTCTCCTCGTTCCTTCATTGAAGGATATCTCGTCCTCTTGTATGACCAGGCTCATGATAAGTTGGGGGCAGGTAAATTTCAACTCATGTGGCATGGGCCCTACATTATCAAACGTGTGTTTCAGAATGGGGCCTATGAGATCATTGATTATGAAGGTCACTCCCTAGAACAACCCAGAAATGGGTTGTATCTCAAAAATTATTATGCATGAGTCATTTGTGCATGATTTGTGTACATAGGTGTTTTTTTCATTTTTTGTACATGTTTGGGCTTGGTGTGGTTTGTAAGTGTTTTTCTGCTTATTGGGTCTTGCTTATTGTGTGGATGTCTATTACCCCTTATGACAGTTTCACGGATGGTGCTTCCCACAGTACCAGGAATTTGTCTTCTGTAGCCTGGGTAATTTATAATCCTGTTGGTGAGTTGATTAATCTACAAGGTATTTGTCTAGGTGAACTACAAACAATGTCGCTTAATATAGTGTTGTTCTTAAACTATTAACCGAGGCCATTAACCTCGGCATAAGCACATTGCTTGTAAATCTAGATTCACAGCTTGTTGTTCTTCAACTCAACTGTCATTGTTCAGTTAGAAAACCATATATTTTGTGATTGTAGTTACGTGTTCGTTTGCTGGAAAGTCATTTTTATTTCATTACATATCAACATATTCCTAGGCGAATGAATACATTAACTGATACAGTGGCTAACATTGTATTAGATAGACATTTGCATAATATGTAAAATCATCATCATATGTAAAAAGATCCATGCAGGAAAATAGATGTATATATATATATTGATTGTTTGCATCATGTTCATCATAAAATCCAAAAAATATGTTTGTTTTGTTACATCTTGAGACATCATGTCTCTCGAACTATGCAGAAATAAAAACCTAGGTGTCAAATTGGCATGGTGCTCATGATCGCACATCACTACTCGTACCAATCATCTCAGCAAGCGATGAATGCGACTTGGCACCCCTACAGTATGCCTCTAATACGCATGAGGAACGTCATCAAAGCGAGTATAGTCGGGAACCCCACGGGTAATCCCTTCCAGATTATGCACTATTTCCTCTTCCTCACCGCCCTCACCATGAGGGTCGAAATCCAGAGGAATCTACCTCACTATTGGAGACATGCCTGCAGGTCTCTTTGGGCCAACATCTGCATACATATAGATTGAATGTTAGAACATGCATATGTACCAAAAAAAATCATAATACTCATAAAAATTAAAAAGTGAGTCTCACCTAAATCTTTGTCCCAATCCTCTCCCTCTAGGAGTGGGAGGTCTGGATCACCAGTGAAATCTGTACCAGAGTAGGACTAGTCCTCCACGAAAATGAGCTATCGGCGGAGCCAATCGAAGAATTTTGGTCTCCAGTACATCTTTTGACCACCCCCTACCCTAGGCATCAGAGCTGCTTATTGGGCCATCCGTGGTTCCATAGCTAGTGGTGTCGGGACTATGACCTCCTGACACTGAAAAATTGGTAGTCGTTCTAGGAAGAAAGATACCAAAATAGATCCATACCCAAACTGCTTCAGTTTGGTCTTCTTTCATTTTGTCAGTTGGCGTTTTATATTGATGGTCACAGCCTCTGCCCAGTTGTAGATGGTCGGTTACAAGCATTCTACAACAAGAAGTAACTGTGTCTTTGTTTCTTCGTACGGTGCTTGCGATCCTATAGCTCGTGTGATGGTATGTAGCACTACGTTTAGGGTCAGATCTGGGATAGTTTGGATATTAACTTTCCCACTCCTTGTTCCTTTGTGAGCCCCTAGAAATACCCTGTCAATTACCATGCCCATTCTCTCCATAGTGGGATGGGTACCAGTCATGATGGGTGCTACACCTCTTTGCGAAAATCCTATTATAAAATAGATTTCAGAAACATCAATCTCGAGTTCTTGATCCCGAAGGATGAAATTTTCTTGATCCTCGTCCCATATGCTGATTAAATACTGTAGCAATTCTCGTTGGGCACAGAGACATGGCGCCAAGAAGAACTCTTTCAGACCACAGTTTCTGAGCACTTCCATACATCGCTCATTGTCCACGGCAAGCTCGTCCTCTTCACTATGTTCCCGTTCTTTCCACTCAATCACCATTTTTGCTGCTCTAAACCTGCATACATTTTTACATGGACATTGTTGGCCTTGTTAAAATTTGGAATTTGCAAAAAATTGCTTTATTCACTGGCATTTTAAGCATGAAATTATGTTGCGCAGTTGACACAATTTTTTCTCAAACAGTAGCGCCAATGGGCGCGCCCCCAGTGTAAAAATTTTGCGATTGGCGCGAGTCGACTGCGATGCCCTAGTTTTTGCAATTTCCTCCTCAAGGAACCCAACTGAGAATTGCAGGTAGTAAAATATAGCTCAAAAGATGGAGAAGAGTGTTGGTTCTTAACTGGAATTGACGGATTCAAGTTTGGTTCACTGGATCACCCGCTATCGTCGCCGCAAGATCGCAAGGCAAAATGGGTCAGTGTTACTCCACAAGAGGTAAAAGTGAAAAGAAATTATTTTTTACCATTCTTAGCATTTTATAGCTTTTTAGAATCCTAATGAGGTTTTAAGGCATATTTTTTGATTATTTTATTTTATTATTTTCAAGAAATGGGTTTTACACGTGTCTCTTGTGTAGCAATAGGTTTTCGCACAATTGTGATGAAGTAACGAGTTGTATTTTATACTTTTTCGGACTTGGTAAAAACACGAAAAATTCACTACTCGAGTCATCTTTCAGCTCTTTTCTGACTCTCTAAAATTGAAAATATTGCCGAGACACTTGTAGTTTTGAACTTGTTAAATGGCTACGAAATGATATCTACCCAGTATACATTTACCCCTTTTTCGGGCCGAGATGGATTATTTATGAAAAAGGAATACGTTAGCCTATCACGACTAAGAGGTTCTTTCAGATGTTGTTTTCTACCTTTTTGGCTCTGAGAGACTATTTACGAAAAGGGCCACGCTGGATTTTTATTTTCTGCCTTCTTTTCAAACTCTCTAAACATGAAAAGATACCGAGTTCTTCCTTTGTCAGGCTCCTTAAAATTTGATGACATCGGACTATGTCACCATGATGTTAACCCAGTTCCTCCTTCCTAGGGCTCGTAAAATGTACTAGGATGGATTTGTCCGAAGGAAAAACTTACATTGAAAGCATATGCTATCCCCTTCAAGCTTGTTTTCAAAAAATAATTGGGGTACACGCTAGAAATCGTGGGGGAAAATGGAGCTATATTTTAGTTGTGTTGGCAGTATTTCGTTCTTGAACATGGCACTTGTCTACATTCGTGTCGGGTTGGGGACATCTCATTTCGTCATTTTTGCCTTCATGGGTTTGGGTAATCTCTTTTGACCCCTCATTTTCTCTTTTCCACGTCATCATGACCTCAGATCCCTTGATGTCAAATACTGCCAAATCCAGTGTCGTTCTGCTGATATGTTCAAGAGAAGTTTGCCTCTGCAGTTTTCAACCTCCCTCCGATTCTCTGTTGGTCCTGATTCAGAAACATCATGTTCCTCTGTCTCATGTCGATGATGTGGGAAACATTATGGCTCTCCTTTGACCAGGTCACTTCCTGTCGACTTCAGCTCATTATCCAGGAATTTGATCTAGAGTCTCCATTCTAGTACCTTGGGGCCTGCATGCTTTAATGGCATGTTCTTCGCATTCGACACAAGGTCCACATCATTGGCCTTCGATCGAGTGACTCTACAGGTGTTTGATGCCAGATCACTGTTCACATTCCATGGATTGTACCTTTTGTACCTTGAGAGCCATTTTTATTATTGGTGGTTCCTCTTGTGTCTGTTAACAACTTTCATCATTGGCTGGTAATCAGACGATTTTCTTGCATGTTCGACTTCAGCTCATATATTCTCATGCTTGAATTTGTGCTTGTTCGGATCAAGATGGAGCACAGGACCCTGGGTTTTGTCTGATAAAATCCAGGTTGCGGGTTCTTTGTGAATTATCATGACTTATTTCATGAATCTTTTGATTGGATGGTTGTGACCATACCTAATTCTATTTTTTGATCCTTACTGCTCAATGGTTGCGTCCATACCTCGAATCTTAGTTTTTATATACTCTATTATGGATGGCTGTTCCCATACCACATGTTCATGTATCAGAGATATCAGTTGTATTTGTAATTGCAGGTTTTTTGACAGTGGTGTTTGGTTTGAACGCGTTCTCATAAATCATTTCGCCCCTCCCTCTCCCTCGGACCTCATGCTTTAGGGGGAATTTGTTACACAACATTTTTTCATTGTCCCTGAAATCTCCATCCCGCGCATTGGAGGGTAGTTTCTGTGACTTATCAAAAGTGTCATGCCTTGCAAAGACCTTCATTGCATCCCTCTTCATGAAGGTAACATTCCTCTTGTTGACAATTTCCTTAACAGAGCATCAAAAACCCCTGTTTTTGCCTTGGCACAAGTAGCCATTTCTACCCTCGTGCTGATGTGGAAGATTAACACTAGGGCCCACGCCACCTGTTGCTCTGTCCCAGTGTAATACCCATGCTGAGCTATTTTGGGAATGTTTTTTAAAAATAGAGGTGGAGGTTCCATTCCAACAACCTCAAGGATGAGTCATTGGGAGAGGTTGAACTGAAACATCCAGGGGCTTCCTCTATTAGTTAGTGGTTTCCACCTCCCTTAAAACACTCCTAAAGGATAGGCCTCCCTTCCACCTTTGTATGGATCCCAACCTTCTCCTTTCCCTCTATATAAACAAGCCATCTCCCTTTATGAAAGCTAGCTGAACTTATAGAATTGATAATCGTTGAATAACCATGTTATTGAGAAGTTAGAACAAGGAGGAACTCCATCGAGAGAGCCCTCATCCTGTCTGAATTCCCCGACGAGCTTTGAGACGTGCTTTGCCCAAACCTTGCTAGAGGAGACTGCGACGTCAAAGCATGGTTGTATCTCTTCTTTCTACCTAATAATATAAGTGAGTATTGTCTGGTTCCCATCTTGTATTTTGTCTTTATCAAATGCAATATGCTTAGTCTTCTCTGACTCACTAGTAGTTTTTGGATGAAATTATTATGTTGTATGTGGTTATCATTTTATGATCTATGTGCAGGTGTCCAAACACAGTAAGCGAAGGGATTGTGACTTTCCAAATTAGGACCGAGAGGTCTTCATCACCATTATGATTGCCAACAACAGCATTGGACCACAGGTAGGCCATCTTATTGCGTCCTCTTTCATTCAAATATCTAGGAACCTACACTTTAGCATGATTCCTTGTTTCTATACCCACCCTAGGGCTAGAGGTATCGTCTCTATCTGCAGAGAGGATTTACCTGCATAACAAGTACCTTTTGGGATGCTCCTGGGACATATTGTTTGCAAGGAGGGTGTTTGTGTGGATCCAGCAATAGTAATAGTCATTGTTAATATAGAACCACCAGAGATTGTGAAACAGTTGAGATCACTACTTGAGAATACCAGGTACTACAGAAGATTCATCCACAACTATGCAAATATTACAGCCTCATTAGAAAGATTGTTGCGGAAGTCAGAGCAATTCATGTGGAGCAACGAATGCACTAATGCCCTCAATACATTGAAAGAAAATTTAGCAAGTGCACCCATCTTGGTTCATCCTAACTGGGAAAAATAGTTCCATGTCCATATTGATGCCTCTAGCATTACATTAGGAGTGGTGTTAGTTCATCCAGGAGAGACTTATGTTGATCATCCAATATACTTTGCAAGTAGAAATTTTTCTACCGTTGAAAGGAACTACACAACAACAGAATGAGAAGCTCTTGCAATGGTGTATTCTCTTCAGAAGTTTCATCATTATCTACTGGGAGGTAAGTTAAAATTCTTCACAGACCATTTTCCATTAAAATACCTGGTTAAAAAACCTGTGCTTGAAGGGATAATCTGTAGATGGCTCCTACTGTTCCAGGAGTTCACCTTCGAAGTGATAGTGAAACTAGGGAGGTTAAACGTGGGTCCTCACCATTTATCAAGGTTGGAGAATGGAGAGAACGGGGGATCCCTTAATGATCAGTTCCCGGATGTTGATCTCTTCAGAGTAGAAGCCATCCCAGATTATTTGGAATGGATAGCAGTATATCTGGCCATAGGATAGTTCCCAACTAAAAACACGACGACTCAAAGAAGACATTTGGTCGTGAAAGTAGCTCAGTATCAATTTATAGCAAGACAATTATATAAGATGGGGTTGGATCATGTCTTGCGTAGATGTGTCATGGACCATGAAAGAGAGGATATCTTGTGGGAGTGTCATAGCGGAGTTGCGGGAGGCCATGTTGGCGCAAAACCCACCGCAAGAAAAATATTACAAGCAGGGTTATGGTGGCCCACAGTTCATAAATATAGTAAAGCATATGTAAGGAAATGTGATGTCTACCAAAGAATAGGATGTTCATCACACCGGGATGAGTTACCACTGCAACCGGTGAGAGCACTGCAGCCATTTGAGAAATGGGACGTTTATTTCGTAGGGCCAATTGCACTAATGGCAAGGCATTCACAGGCAAGGTGTATAATAACCACAACAGATTATCTGACAATATGGGCAGAGGCAGCACCAGTAAAAGACTACACAGAAGACACAACACCCAGGTTTATTTTCGAGAATATCATTCGCATATTTGGATGCCCTAGAAGCCTAACCAGTGATCAAAGTACACACTTCATTAATACAACAATCAAGTCTCTGTTAGATAATTTTATGGTACAACATCACAAAAGCAACCCGTACCACCCTCAAGCGAATGGAACCGTTGAAGCATTCAACAAGATCTTAGAAAAATGACTAGCCAAGATATGCAATGCCAACCGAGATGACTGGGATGAGAGGATATCGACGACATTATGGGCATGCTAGACAACTATAAAATGTTACATAATTAGA
The DNA here is from genome assembly GCA_034641835.2 of Pinus albicaulis. NCBI lineage: Eukaryota > Viridiplantae > Streptophyta > Pinopsida > Pinales > Pinaceae > Pinus > Pinus albicaulis. The sequence continues at coordinate 1,721,432,805 of CM076580.1, forward strand.
CTCCATTCCAGCTGGTATACAGAAGAGAGGCAGTGGTACCTGTTGAATTTATCATACCAAGTCTATTAATCACTTCAACAGTACATATGAAAGATGAAGACTCAATCAATAAATGCCTCCATGAGCTCCAAGAGCTTGAAGAAGAGAGATTTCTGGCATAATTCCAACAGAAAGTGAAAAAGGAAAGATATAAGGCTTGGCATGACCATCACATCAAACATAAGACATTCACTATTGGAGGGAAAGTTCTGTTGTATGACAACAAATTTCAAAAGTTCTCGGGAAAACTCAAAATGCACTGGTTGGGACCATACCATGTCATAGAAATTAAAGATTCAGGTGTGGTTCGATTGGCACAACTAGATGGCCAAATATTGCAAGGATGGGTGAATGGCACACGCTTGAAGCCCTATCACATGTAAGTTACACTATTTATTTTTTCAAATAACTCTTGCAACCAAGAGAAGTCAGTACGATAAAATAGAAATAGATAGAGTCAATAACTCTCTCGCACCCGAGATGAGACATAAAATAAGAATCACAATAAAAAGAAATCACAATAACGTAGAGAGTAATTCTACCTGTTGCGATGCGGAGACCACATCGCAACCAATTGTGGTCGCGGGGGGGTAGCGTCTAACATGTCATTCGTGTCAGAAAGCCAAGAATGTCAAGTATCATTCCATCATGTTAGCCCCTTATAAATCCCTTGACAAGCAAGCAAGGGGCTAATTTGTTTTATGAGCCTTCAAGGAATGCATTTCTCTTGAAAACACATCATCCTTGAAGCCTCTTCATGTTCCCTGCTCTTTGACCCTTTCCCTCTGTTGTTCTGAATTCAATAAGCCTCATTGATTGATAAAAAATTGTGCTCCCAAAGGCTTTTATTTGCCCCTTGTATCCCTGCAGAATGTCCCATTTTACCCTTTTTCCCCCTTTTTCAAAGTCCCCCTTCACCCTCTAAATCCACCCAAAATCCCCCTTAAATCATTTATTCACCCTTGGTCCTTTTTAATTTACCCTTATTTCCTTATCGTTACCCCCCATTGGCCTTGGAATGCACTAAAAAGGGGCAAAAAACCCACTTTACACCTTATAATAAGGCCTAAGCCCTTTTCCGCCAACCCTTTTAAACCACTTCGCCATGTGCCCTATGCCCAAGACCAAGCGCTAAAGGCCCCGGGCGCTAATCGCAATCGCAACCATCAGGCGAGCATTTTCTACGTGTTAACTGAAATTTGCCGATGCGATTGAGTTTTGGTCCATGAGTCCTGTGTTGCAATCTCCACTGTTGATCTATTATTTTGATCGGATGGCCCTACGCCAATCACACTCCCGCCCCGATCGCAATCACAACATTCACTGTGTCATGCTTTGTTCCACTCTGACTGCGATTCGCCGATCCAATCTCAGCCGTCTGTTTAATCCACGATTCGACAGCCATCTCACTCCTGCTCCAATCGCAATCGCAAATTCCAACCGATGCCACTTTCCGCCCCTTGCGATTGCGATCCCTCCATTGAATCCAAGCTGTCCATTCGATGCAGATCCAAGGGCCCAGAGCTAATCGCTTCACGCCCGTCGTTCCTCCCCTTTCGCCCCTCTGATCATATCTCCATCGTCGATCTCCTTGTTGATCCAACGGCCATCGCATCGTTGCTCCAATCGTAATCGCGATATCTAATCACTATCACTCTTCGCCCTTTGCGATTGTGATCCGCCGACTTGATCTTGGCCGTCCATTTCTTCAGATCGGATGGCTAGGATCTAATCGTGCCCCTCATCAGTTTTCTCCATCGGATGGCCTTATTAACTTCAACTTTCAAGCTCCACCGTTGATCTCCGCCTGAGATCAACGGTCCAAAATGAATCGCCCTCCACCCATGCCGGGTCCCACCACATACGATCATTTTCATTGCATTTCAATACATCTCTTTATATTTCCACCTACGTCCAAACTTTAGTGATATACATTAAATTTTAATGTTTCACGATCATTCTTCCCAACTTCATACGCCATCCCATGGATTAATCTCCGTCGTCAATCTTCATCACCAGAACATGATCTAACGGTCCACGCTCATTTCTCCACCAAAACCCTATTCATCGTTGTTTACGCCATATTATTGCATTATCCACCATTGTTTCATCTAAAACCACCACCGCCGCACTATCACTCGACCCGCCCCCCATAGCCACCTCCCTATGCATGGATTTCATGACTGAGTTTCGTGTTTTGCAGGGTTATCAGGTGGTAAAATCCACCATGATTCAGTCTCTGTTGCAGTGATAGAGAAACTCAGGAAAGGACCACTTTCAAGAACTGAAATTATGGCGAAGGGCCTAGGAAGGTATGCCTACAAGACTTTCATTAAAGGAGCAGGGTTAAACCTTGTTAAAACTTCCCTAGAGCCATTAAAGCGTCGTTTTCACAGTCAGAGGCAATCGTGGAAGCTGCAAAGAGTATCAGTGGAGAAAATAGAGTGTTAAGGCCCGTAATGGAAGATTTTGAGCCTTAATCCAAGTATTTCAAAGCAATGTACCAGATCAAAGACATCATGTACCTCTCAGAAGGCCTAGCGCACAGAAAACTAGGCCATTGGGGTAGCTACATCAGCAGAACATCCCTACCTGCGAAAGGACAAAGCGCCCATATTGTTTCCTCTATTTACTGTGTCCCTGAAGAACATTCAGCCTTGATTACAGTCCTAAGCTATCAGAGCATTTGTTATGCAGCATGGCGCACTTTACTTTCATTCATTCTTCCTTTTTTTTTATTCACCAAAAGTACTATGGAGTACTACAGCCAGAGTGCATCAGATCCATACCGGAGTAAATGGAAACATGAAGAAGATCATTCTTTCATCCAAGGCATGCCAGAGATAAATGCACAGAGTTTAAACAAAATGGGCTTCGGCCCTCTTTCCTTTTTAGAGTTTAATGCTACATTTAGTCTTCCACCTACCCCCTCTGCTCATCTTTCAGCTATAAAATTCAGAAAGAAACTCATTGTAAAGGTTGTTGTTGATCAGTTATCATAGAATTGCAAGTTGTTTCCTTTGAGACATGTTCTCTGTCTAATTTTTTAAGATAGGCTAAGGAAGATGTTTTCAGACTGAATATCAAGCTATTGGTAATGTTGTACTTGATTGGTGTTGTTTTTTAATATGACAAGCACATTTCTTTGGATCCTGATTTAAAGCAACTGGTGATGTTTTTCTATCTCTATGTTTATTTCATTTCATTATATTTCTACTGGCTTGCATCAGAAACTTGGAATAGGATTTACCCTTGTTAGGTACCCTATGTTTCTACTCTCCTTGCCTTTAATGTTTTCTACTAAATGCGTTATCTAAGAGTTGATTTCAGTTAATTTAACCAATGTAGTGGATGACATTGCCTGCTAGTTGATGTATGAATTAAAGAAATATGTTCCTAGATGTTCTTTTTAGGATCTAATTGAATGAATTGGGAACACTGGGAGGTCTAGAACTCTGTCTTTATCTCACTAGGATCCTTTAAAATTAATTGAGCCTTTCTAAGATCCCTCAAGCTGGAGGCCGAAGCATTGAGAGTTCAAAGTCTCTCTCTGATCTCAGGTTTTCAACTTTGTGTTCTGAATCTTTAATGTTTCCTTTCTCTCCCTTCCCTCTGGCCTGTCCTACCACACTATCATCTTTAAGATCCAATTATTTAGATGACTAGCCCAATTGAAAGCCTGCATATTGATTAGCAAGCAAATCCTCCCCTAACTCCATTTCCTAATGGTCTTGAATGTGCCTTGGAATTATCTCTCCTTTGCTTAAATCCTCTTTGCTCATCCTTGTCCTATTTTGAAACCTTCTTTCCTGATTCTCAACAACCAAACATACAATCAAAAAGACAAACTTTGAGCTTTATAACTAGCCTAACATCTTAACCTTTGCACTTCAAAGACATATACCTTTGACAATCATAGAGAGATCCCTCTCTGGACCCAAGAGGGCTAGATCCTGAGGTCTGAAAGTGGTTTGATGTTGTCTCATATTTTGGTATTTCCAACCTTGTCAAAACATGGGAACCCCAACATAATGGCGACTCTGCTGGGGAATCTTCTGAGTATTTCTCACCTTACTACATCATAAGAGCCTTAGAAAACCTAGAAACTCTGGTTAGGTTGGTAGTGAAACACTTCCATTTGAAATTCACTTTCTACACCATTTGTTGTGTTTCTCCCATACTCTTAGACAGAGCCTGGAAAGGGCCAGGTAGCCTCCGGATCTCACACTCTTTCAGAGGTGACATATCTGGTAAATGCCCTCCCAGTCAATCTCTGGTTAGAGTTTGCTAAGTTTGAGATAGTCCTAAAAAGGGACATCTCATAAGCACTGTGGTGGACAGTGTACCCCCCCAAAAGCATCCTAAACCTTCCACCGGGCGACTCCATAGTTCCTTAAAGATCAAGGACTTCACTGGTGATCAGTAGGCTTGCTGATTATCTTGGTTTCACATAAGACTCCACTGGAAGACCAGCCTCTAAGACAACATTAACCACAAGAGAAGTAGCAGATTAGGGTTAAGCTGCTTGGTTAGAAAACAACATTCTGGCTTCTAGAACCATTCACACAAGAGCTTATCCCAACCAAAACCCACCTAAGATAGTTGACAACCCTGAGAGCATCCTCAAGAGATCTCCTACACCTAAAAGGCCAACTATTTCTAGCCACATCCATAGAGCTAACTCTTCTCCAGAAGACTTTACAGCTCTATCAGATCCATTTTTTGACCTAGACCCACCGAACAGACTACCAAGAACTAGGTCATTCAGTGTTCCAGACCAGCCCGACCTCGAGCTTCCCGGTTCACCATCTCATAGTGGTAAACAAATTAGGGACAAGGAGACCCCTCCATACACCCCTCTAATGAAGTGAATGTTCATTATTGTCCTGACATTCACTTCATTAAGAACTTGGGGCTCAGTCATCCTAAATCTGCTCAACAGACTTCTGCTGGTCCTAGTATCCCTATCATCCATATACCAGTTGCTCAGGTTAACCCTTTACCTCATCAGAACATCATCATGGCAGCCTGGTATGCACCTCTAGTCTTACCTCAGTCTCTAGTGCCCCTACCTAATGATTATCAATCAAAAATCCCACATTTCACTGCAAAAGAGTCTACCACAGCCCAACACCATGTAGATAGGATGGAAGATTCTTTTGACTACATGGAGATAGATGATGATACAGTCAAAATGAGAATCTTTGCCTAGAGCTTAGGAGGTGATGTGAAGAAATGGTTCAAGAGCCTACCTCCTAATAGTATCCAAGACCTTCCTGCTTTACATCAGATTTTCATAAAAAAATGGGAGGTTAAGGCCAACCCTCGCCAACTCCTAGCCGAATATATGAACCTTAAAAGAAACGTAGGAGAAAGTGTCCATGATTACTCTACAAGATTTAACAACATTTATAATGCTCTTCCTCCACATATGAAACCTCCCCAGGGTATGGCTCTAGTGAAATACCCTGAAGGCTTTGATGCTAACATGGCCTACCAGCTTAGGGAGAGAGATTAAAACACATTGGAAGACATGCAAAAAGGAGCAGTGAGTGTAGAGGCTAATCTGATTGAGAAAAGAGCAAGATTGAGGACTGAGAAAAGGGTAACATATAGAGATGACAATGTAGCTTTCACATCTGATCCAAATTATGACCGCCTATCTAAAAACATGGAAAAGCTACAAAAAATGATGGAAAAAATGGTTGTCACATTTAGTAACCAAAACAAAAATCAAAACCATAACCAGAACTAGAACTTTAGAAGAAACAATACCGTCCCCAACAGACAAAGAGAATCAAATCAGCAAGTTATTGCCCCATTCCAAGAGAAATTTCTTGATGAAGATGAGGAAATCATAGAGGAGTCTGAGGGAAACACAATAAACATGTTTGAAATAGAAAACTCAATCCACAACTGTTCCACAGAAGAAGATCAGCCCTCACCCTCATATTGGGATGAGGAATGGTTAGAATCTGAGGATTACAGGTTAGGATTTAAAAATGCTATCATGCAGGTCAGAGAAAAGTATGAACTTAGGAGCAAAAAGAGCTTAGAAAATTCCAAACCCAAAGCTTCTGAGGCCACTATCAAGAAAAGGCCTGAGAAATCTTCTAAAGCAACTGCTGAAAGTAACAAATCAGCAGCTGAGAGTTCTGGAAAGAACAAAGAAAAGGACAACCAAAATAGTGAGAAGCAAAGTCAACCAACTAGCAGCACTAGCACTGCAGTTAGTGCTCCTAATAAAACTGTCATCAACACTGTACATAACGAGAATTAGCACACTGATTCAGCCACTAAGGTAGCGGCTAACAAAATAGAGTTGAGAATTCCAAAGAGTCAGTCCACTTTCAATTTATAAAGTGAGATTGCAAGAATTAAAATCTCTGTCCCACTCTCTAAGTTGGCCACTCAGGATGTATATAAAGGCCAAATTTTAAAAGCATTAAATTAGGGGAGAACAATGACACTGTAAACCTGAGTGATGATCAACCAGCCCTTCTGTTCGGTCCCAAGATTGAGGGGAAATTTCAAGAAGGGGTAGTGCCCCCTTTCTATATCAGTCTCAATGTCCATGATAAGATCCTCCACAATGCAATGCATGACTCTAGGGCCTCACACAACCTGATGCCTAAGGTAGTGATGGAAAGGTTATGCCTAGAGATAACCTGACCCTACAAAGACTTATATTTATTTGACTCTAGAAGAGTAAAATGTCTGGGCCTAATCAAAGACTTGTGCATAAGCCTTATCCAGATTCTAGCAAAATGTATGGTCATGGATGTTGTGGTGGCAGATGTGCCACCTAAGTATGGTATGTTGCTGTCAAGATCATGGGGAGCCAAACTGCAAGGATCAATGTAGATGGATGGGGCTTATGCCACAATTCCTGGTTTTAGCCAACTTAGAAGACTGTACAGGGAGGCAGAAATGAAATTCCTGGTTAGTAGCCCCAAAAAGCCTAAAAATTCTCCTCTTTACTCTGTACACACAGATCTAGACTCCTTTATCTTCTGCAGCGATGAATCTTTGGGAGGGCCAGAACCAGAAGACATAGATGTAAATAGAGGTTTTGAGACTACGAACCTTAACATAATGGCTACACTCAACTTAGAGGAAAACGAAGAAGAAAACCTTACATGGTGCACTGAAACAGAGATTCAGACCAAACAAGAAAACGAATGCAATCAGCTGGTTAGTCACCCCTCACTAACTCATACACTCCACGAAGAACGAAAATACTCACTGCACCACGCAAAACCCGTCACACAACAAACCAGTGAAACCCACGATAGGGAGGGAAATGACAATAAAACGAAAAATGGGCCCCTGTGGGAAATGAAATTTGATGGGTCATGCACCAAAAGAACTGCCGAATCTGGGGTGTGGTTACATAACACAGAGAGTGACTATGCGAAGAGCCATACCTGTAACCTGCATTTCAAATGTACAAATAATATTGCAGAGTATGAGGCTCTTATCCTAGGCTTAAATCTGTTGAAGAAAATAGGAGCCCGTAGGATAGTTGTGCAAGGAGACTCTGAGTTGGTTATAAACAGGTGAACGGTGAATACACAGCCAAACACCCTAGGTTGAGGGCATATAGGAACGATGCCATGGATATATTGAAAACATTTGTTGAATACGAATTAGTGTTTGTTCCTAGGAGTCAAAATGTCATTTCGAACAGATTAGCCTGCTTAGCTAGTTCATACCCTAAGACTCCAAGCGACCAGCAAATCATAATACAGACCAAATTCAGACCTGCAGTGCTAGATAACGAAAAATATTGGCAGGTCTTTGAGGGCGATAAACAAATTGAAGATTTCTTGGTGGGAAGGAATGGGTTTGAATTTTCTGATTCTGACTTGAAATATGATGATGGTTGCCTAAGTGAATAGCCCTCAGACGAGGAAGAACCACCTCGTAACATAGTAATAAACACTTTGAACGAACAGACTGGGAACTCAAACGGAAATTGTGAAAATGCGGAAAATGAAGAGGTTGAGGTGCTGCAGGCCAAAGATAAGAACATACCTCAAGGTATGGCGCCTTTAGAGGACCTTTTTGACTTTGATGATGTAGCAAAGAAGCCTACCATAGAACACGCAGACTCTAACGTTGAAGAATGCAACATAGGCACTGAAGATAAACCCAAAATGATTAAATTGGCTAAGTCTTTGCCGACAAGCATAAAAAAGAAATACATTGACCTTTTCAAGGAATTCATTGATGTGGTTGCTTGGAGCTATGAAGACTTAAAGGCCTATGACACGAACATTATACAGCACAAAATACCTTTGAAAGAAAATCAGAAGCCCTTTAGACAAAATCTTCACAGAATAAACCCAAAGCAACTACCTGCAGTTGAAAAAGAGATTAAAAAGATGTATGAGGCAGGCATAATTGTGCCTGTGAGGTTCTCTGATTGGGTATCAAACCTAGTGGATGTGAGAAATAAAACAGGGGAGATCAGGCTTTGTATTGATTTCAGGAATCTTAATAGAGCCTCACTCAAAGACAATTACCCTTTGCCAAAAATGGAACACATCCTTCAGAGGGTAGTAGGCTCAAAAAGGATCTCCCTGCTAGATGGATTTTCAGCTTACAACCAAGTCTTAGTAATCCCAGAAGATCAACTCAAGACAGCCTTTACCACTCCATGGGGCACCTTTATGTATGTTAAAATGCCCTTTGGACTGATGCACGCTGGTGCAACCTTCCAGAGAGCAATGGACATATCTTTTTCAGATGAAATAGGACACTTCATTGTCATCTACCTGGATGACATAACAGTCTATTCCAAGACCGAAGAAGAACACCTAAAACATCTGAGAAAGGTCTTCGAAAAATGTAGAAGGTTTGGTCTGTCATTGAATCCTAAAAAGACTGTATTTGGGCTACAAGAAGGTAAGCTTCTTGGCTACATCATATCTGGAAAGGGGATTAGGATAGATCCACAAAGAGTTGAGGGAATACTACAAATCACGCACCCAAGAAACATCAAAGAGTTACAGTCATTCATTGGGAAAATCAATTTCCTCAGGATATTTATCCCCAACTTAGCTGAACACCTTAGAAATATTACTAACATGTTAAAGAAAGGTGTAGGAGTTAAATGGACTGTAGAAGCCAAAAAATCTTTCGAATCAGTAAAAATTGCGCTCACCCGGGCTCCTGTCCTAATCAGCCCTGATTTCTCAAAGGATTTTCTGATTTTCTCATTTGCATCTAAGCATACAATAGCTACAATTCTGCTGCAGAAAAACCCAGAGGGAATGGAACAACCCATTTCTTTCTTCAGCAAAGCACTCAGGGATGCACCCTTGAAATACAACATAATGGAAAAATAGGCCTATGCCTTAGTCAAGGCCTTGAAAGACTTTAGGGTGTAAATTCTACATTCCCACACCATAGCCTATGTACCTAGCATAGTGGTCAAAGATATCTTGTCCCAAGACCCAGATGGGAAGAGGGGAAAATGGATTGCTGTGATCTTAGAATATGACCTTGAGATAAAACACACCAAACTGATCAAAGGTCAAGGCTTAGCTCGACTAATGGCTGAATCAAATCTACAAGCCCTTGACATTAACATGGTAGAAACCTTAGATGAGCAGCAGGGATTGCCTGATCCCACTATTAAAGAGAAGTTTCAGAGCTCTCCTTGGTATTCTGACGTTCTGTATGTGCTTACACACCTCAATGCCCCTCCCGAACTATCAAAGACCAAGGCTAGATTCTTAAAGCTAAAATCCAGAAGCTATTGCATAATGAATGAAGGCTTATACTGGAAAAATCCAAATGGCCTATTGCTTAAATGTTTGCCTGAGTCTAAAGCTGAGAGGATTAAACAAGAATTCCATGCAGGAGAGTGTGGAGGCCACCTGAGCTGGAAAGCCACTGCAAACAAAATACTCAGACCTGGCTACTATTGGCTTACACTCTTTAATGATATCCACAAGATGGCAATTGCCTGCCACAAATGCCAGATTTTTGAAGGCAAAAGAAAGCTCCTCCCCTTACCTCTACAACCCATCACTGTTGAAGGTCCCTTTATGCAATGGGGCCTAGATTTCATAGGAGAAATTCACCCTGCTTCTTTTTCACAACACAAATGGATCCTAATAGCCACAGAATACTTCACTAAGTGGATAGAGGCCATACCTGCTAGGAATGCCACAGATTCTGTCATCATTAGGTTCCTAGAAGACCACATCCTTTCTCGGTTTGGTTGCCCAAGGAAAATAATCACTGACAATGCTGCTGCTTTTGGATCCAAGAAAATGGTTGATTTTTGTCACAAGTATCAAATAACACTCGGTCATTCAACTGCCTATTACCCATAAGGTAATGGCTTAGCAGAATCATCAAACAAGAGCCTAGTGGCCATCATCAAAAAGCTATTAGAAGAGAACAAAAAGTCTTGGCATAACAAGTTAGTGCATGCCCTGTGGGCCGATAGGCTTACAACAAAGAAATCCATTGGCATGTCACCATATCAGCTTGTCTATGGGACATAAGTAGCTTTTCCTACTAGTTTGGGTGTACCAGTGATCAAACTTGTCCAAGAGATCCAGACAGAAGAAGACAGCATGATTAGAAGGATAAATCAAACAATTCATCTCCAGCAAACAAGGGAAGAGGTTTATAACAGAGCTATCAAAGTTCAGGAAAATATAAAGAAGTTATTTGACAAAATAACCAAGGCCTCTGATTTCAAAATTGGAGATAAAGTTCTGAAGTGGGACTCAAGGAGAGAGGACAAAGGAAAACACGGCAAGTTTGACAGTTTGTGGCAAGGTCCCTACATCATCCAGGCCAATGTGGGTTCAAATGCCTTTTTTCTACAGGAGTTCAATGGTACTGAGCTGTTTGGGCGTCCTATCAATGGCAGGATGCTCAAACACTACTTCTGCTGATTTCCAATTTCTAGTTTCCATGTCCATTGTACATACCATTGCAGTATTTTGTTTTCAAGAAAAAGAGAAAAAATTTCAAAAAACAGAGCAAAAGGAGAGGTCCAGACATGCTCAAAACATGGACCTATGAAGTGAAAATATTGGCTCTAATATGAGAAAAACCTGAGCCAAAGAAAGTAAAAATAGCTGGTTCAAACATGCCCAAAACCTGGACCAGCAAAGAAGAAAGAAGAATCAGCTCTAACAAGCCCAAAATCAGAGTTGAAATGAAGAAAAGAAAGTGACTCTAACAAGCTCAAAACTTGAGTCACAAAAGAAGAAGGATGCTTCAAAACTTCAGATTTCAAGCCTTCAAAGTTTTGTTTTCAGTTTTCTGCAAGTTTCTGTCCATGTGCAACTGTCTTTACACCTTGGATCCACAGAAAACTAGACTGTTTAATCCTAGTTTGACTGTTTTTAAATTTCTGTTGTAGATTGTAGAGAAGAAATCTGCTGGACAGTCTAATCCTAGCAGATATTAGATTAGGTAGAGAAACATATGAGACCAATAGTCTAATCTAGTCTCATGGAGTGATAAGGGTAGATTTAGAATAGGTTTATTTCTTGTTTATAAAAATAAATAATGTAAAGGGTCTACTAGTCCAAATGCACCCTAGAAGAAAAAAATGCTAGGATTGTAGTCTCGGTAGGTAGATTGTCTGGGTAATGTTTCTGCTAATTGATGTCATCACAATTGTGGCAGCTGAAAACCAAAGAAGAAAGGTGGCTCAAGCAGTAGGCATCTGGCCCACTCCAAAGATCATCTCTGAATTCTTGACTCCTTCAAGAAGAAGCCATCCCCATGTGGAGCCACTGTTAGCCCCTTATAAATCCCTTGACAAGCAAGCAAGGGGCTAATTTGTTTTATGAGCCTTCAAGGAATGCATTTCTCTTGAAAACACATCATCCTTGAAGCCTCTTCATGTTCCCTGCTCTTTGACCCTTTCCCTCTGCTGTTTTGAAGTCAATAAGCCTCACTAATTGATAAAAAATTGTGCTCCCAAAGGCCTTTATTTTCCCCTTGTATCCCTGTAGAATGTCCCATTTTACCCTTCTTTCCCCTTTTTCAAAGTCCCCCTTCACCCTCTAAATCCACCCAAAATCCCCCTTAAATCCTATAATCACCCCTGCTCTTTTTTAATTTACCCTTATTTCCCTATCGTTACTCCCCATTGGCCTTGGAATGCACTAAAAAGGGGCAAAAAACCCACTTTACACCTTATAATAAGGCCTAAGCCCTTTTCCGCCAGCCCTTTTAAACCACTTACCCATGTGACCTATGCCCAAGACCAAGCGCTAAAGGCCTCGGGTGCTAATCGCAATCGCAACCATCGAGCGAGCGTTTTCTACGTGTTAACTGAAATTTGCTGATGTGATTGAGTTTTGGTCCATGAGTCCCGCGCCGCAATCTCCACCGTTGATCTATTAGTTTTATCAGACGGCCCTACGCTGATCGCACTCCCGCCTCGATCACAATCGCAACATTCACCGTGTCACGCTTTGTTCCACTCTGATTACGATTTGCCGATCCAATCTCAGCCGTCTGTTTACTCCACGATCCGATGGCCATCACACTACCGCTCCAATCGCAATCGTAAATTCCAACCGATGCCCCTTTCCGCCCCTTATGATTGCGATCCCCCAATTGAATCCAAGCCGTCCATCCGATGCAGATCCAACGGCCCAGCGCTAATCGCTTCATGCCCGTCGCTCCTCCCCTTTCACCCCTCCAATCAGATCTCCACCGTCGATCTCCTTTTTGATCCAACGGCCATCGCATCATCGCTCCAATTACAATCGCGATTTCCAATCACTACCACTCTTCGCCCTTTGCGATTGCGATTCACTAATTTGATCTTGGCCGTCCATTTCTTCAGATCAGATGACTAGGATCTAATTTCACCCCTCATCAGTTTTCTCCATCCGATGCCCTTATTAACTTCAACATTCAAGCTCCGCCGTTGATCTCCGCCTGAGATCAACGGTCCAAAATGAATCGCCCTCCACCCATGCCAGGTCCCACCGCATACGATCATTTTCATTGCATTTCAATACATCTCTTTATATTTCCGCCTACGTCCAAACTTTAGTGATATACATTAAAGTTTAATGTTTCACGATCATTCCACCCAACTTCATACGCCATCCCACGGATTAATCTCCGTCGTCGATCTTCATCCCCAGACCATGATCTAATGGTCCACGCTCATTTCTCCACCAAAACCCTATTCGTCATTGTTTACGCCATATTATTGCATTATCCACCATTGTTTCATCCAAAACCACCACCGCCGCGCTATCACTCGACCCGCCCTCCATAGCCAACTCCCTATGCATGGATTTCATGACTGAGTTTCGTGTTTTGCAGGGTTATCAGGTGGTAAAAGCCACCATGATTCAGTCTCTGTTGCAGTGACAGGGAAACTCGGGAAATGACCACTTTCAAGAGCTGAAATTATGGCAAAGGGCCTAGGAAGGTATGCCGACAACACTTTCATTAAAGGAGCAGGGTTAAACCTTGTTAAAACTTCCCCAGATCCATTAAAGCGTCGTTTTCACAGTCAGAGGAAATCGTTGAAGCTGCAAAGAGTATCAGTGGAGAAAACAGAGTGTTAAGGCCCGTAATGGAAGATTTTGAGCCTTAATCCAAGTATTTCAAAGCAGTGTACTAGATCAAAGACATCATGGACCTCTCAGAAGGGCCAGCACACAGAAAACTAGGCCATCGAGTTAGCTACATTAGCAGAACATCCCTACCTGTGAAAGGACAAAGCGCCTATATTGTTTCCTCTATTTACCGTGTCCCTGAAGAACATTCAGCATTGATCACAGTCCTAAGCTATTGGAGAATTTGTTATGCAGCATGGCACACTTCACTGTCATTCATTCTTCCTTTTTGATTATTCACCAAAAGTACTACGGAGTACTATAGCCAGAGTGCATCAAAGCCATACCGAAGTAAATGGAAACATGAAGAAGATCATTCTTTCGTCCAAGGCATGCCAGAGATAAATGCACAGAGTTTAAACAAAACAGGCTTCAGCCCTTTTTCCTTTTCAGAGTTTAATGCTACATTTATTTTTCCACCTACCCCCTCTGCTCATCTTTCAGCTATAAAATTCAGAAAGAAACTCATTGTAAATGTTGTTGTTGATCAGTTATCAGAGAATTGCAAGTTGTTTCCTTTGAGACATGTTCTCTGTGTAAAGTTGTAAGATAGGCTGAGGAAGATGTTTTTAGACTGAATATCAAGCTATTGGTAATGTTGTACTTGACTGGTGTTGTTTTTTAATATGACAAGCACATTTCTTTGGATCCTGATTTAAAGCAGCTGGTGATGTTTTTCTATCTCTGTGTTTATTTCATTTCATTATATTTCTACTGGCTTGCATCAGAAACTTGGCATAGGATTTACCCTTGTTAGGTACCCTATGTTTCTGCTCTCCTTGCCTTTAATTTTTTCTACTAAATGTGTTATCTAAGAGTTGATTTCAGTTAATTTAACCAATGTAGTGGATGAAATTGCCTACTAGCTGATGTATGAATTAAAGAAATATGTTCTTATATGTTCTTTTTAGGATCTAATTGAATGAATTGGGAACACTGGGAGGTCTAGAACTCTGTCTTTATCTCACTAGGATCCTTTTCAATTAATTGAGCCTTTCTAAAATCCCTCAAGCTGGAGGTCGAAGCATTGAGAGTTCAAAGTCTCTCTCTGATCTTAGTTTTTCAACTTTTTGTTCTGAATCTTTAATGTTTCCTTGATCTCCCTTCCCTCTGGCCTATCCTACCACACTATCATCTTTAAGATCCAATGCTTTAGATGACTATCCCAATTGAAAGCCTGCATATTGATTAGCAAGAAAATCCTCTCCTGAATCCATTTCCCAATGGTCTTGAATGTTCCCTGGAATTATCTCTCCTTTGCTTAAATCCTCTTTTCTCATCCTTGTCCTATATTGAAACCTTATTTCCTGATTCTCAACAACCAAACATACAATCAAACAAACAAACTTCGAGCTTTATAACTAGCCTAACATCTTAACCTTTGCGCTTCAAAGACATATACCTTTGACAATCATAGAGAGATCCCTCTCTCGACCTAGGATGGCTAGATCCTGAGGTCTGAAAGTGGTTTTATGTTGTCTCATCTTTTGGTATTGCCAACCTTGCCAAAACATGGGAACCCCAACACGTCATAATAACCCATCATACTGTTGTTAGTCCGTAGGATCACCTGGATTTGAAAATTAACTGCCATAATTAGTAACTCCATGCATAATAAATTTTCCATATTAAGCTGTAATCATTACCCATCACGTCTACCCAAATCCAGAAGCCAAAGTCAGCAATGTCAAAATACACCTCACCATGGTAACTAATCACATGATTATAGCCACAGGAGAGACAGAAAAAAAATTAATTAGTTATGGGGTCATATCAACCTCATCTGTGCCTTTCACATTACTTAACTCGCATGAAATAAGAAAAGCACCAGAATGCCGGAAAATTTTGAGTTAGAACAAACAGAGACATCTACAACAACAAGTGAAATCTCATCAGAGGAAGTTCAAAGACACAGTTCAGCAGTAGGGATTCACAGCAAGAGATTAGAAACAACACTTCAGGTATATAGAGGGAGAACAAAGATGACGAAGGTAGCAACAGCAGTCGTTGAGCCTGAGCTTGATGAAAGAATTCAGAGGATAGAATCATTGGTTGGTAAGTATGACAATGCTTCGTTAATTGATACAGATTTCACAGATTCCTATCAATTCCTAGCTATGAAGCGACAAGTATACATAGAAAAATATGCCACAGAGGGAGGAGGGGAAGCAGCAAGGATGAATCCGGAGTTTAGAGGTATACAAAGATCGACAATACTTAACCTCGGGAACCTCCCAGTGTTTGGAACAACGAGAGCGGTAATGCAGTGTACAAAATTCCTGCTGAGCAGAGTCTAGAATGGATCATTGTGGCTAGGGAGAGAAATACCTATACATGAAGAGGACATCAGTAGACTTACCAGATTATCAGCAGAAGGGAATGACGTCTCCACGACATTCCAGAATGTGTCCAAGAGAGCCAAGAAGTCAGGGGACTGTGATTATTATAAGAAGTATGAGACCAGAAGAGGAGGAAAGGGAGGGAAGATAGACCTCATCAACAATCCAGCTATCTAATAGCGGGTAAAACAATGAGGCATTACACCAAAGGCGAATGCACCCTTGACACCATATCAGTCGTGAAACACTGCATCCAGGGAGCCCAGCTAAACTAGTGCAACTTCCTATTGAACGAATTGTTTGAGGCCTGCGAGGATAATTACAGGAGAGCTAAAGGATTCATTTATGGCTATCTCATTATGGCATTTGCGATGTGGAAGTGGACTCACCCAGGGGTAAGGAAGCTCGCGGAAATCACAAACAACCAACCAATGACGTTAAGGTTTATGCCCTGGAGAGTCTCGGGAGATCCCAACACCAAGGATGTCAATGAGGAGGCTTTCTCATTCTGGTACAAGAATATGGTGGATGTGGTGGTGAGATAGCAAAGGGTTTCGAGGGCCCTGTTGCACAAATATTCTTCGTAGATATGGTTTGGGGTAACCCACAAGCAGACATATATCAGACCTAGTTGCGTGGATGAAACCACATTCCGAATGAGGCCGTTAAACTTTCAAGTAGAAGAAAAAGCCTTCCACACCGAAGTCTATTCGTGGTCAGGAGCTGCGATGGAGGTCAAAAGTGGAATACCTCACTATTCATTCAAGGGAATTCTACCGAAAGCACTCCCAGGGGAGAAACCAGAGGAAACAACGAGGAGAATTTCTCAACTGTAGCTACGACCTTTGCTGGACCAGCTGAACACAAGGGTGAAGGGCTTCAATTTGGTAATATAAACAATCACAAGTGCTTCTACTGTGTTTCCGTCTATTTCTGATTTTCAGTCTTCGAATTCTGCATCACCATCCACAACAACCCCTATCATCATTGCCCTACATTCCACCATGTTCAATTCACCCCCAGCAACCAAAGTTACCCCAATCTGTAAGAGCAAGGCACCTAAACTTCCGGTAGCTGCACCCAAGCCCAAGAAAACAATAATTATGGTGCCTAAGCAAATATTTGACCTCACAGAGGAAGATGAGACCCAACCTATGGATACAAGAGTACCAGTTCAAGAAGAGCCAAAGGTTACCACCCAAGTAACCTCCGTGCTACATGTGTTTGATCCGTCCTCAGTTTTGAACATTCAGACATCATCTCCACCTCACACTCACAATTCATCACCACATACTTCATTTACTTCCAAATACCAATCCACCCGCACTTCGTCCACCTCAACCACTATCTCAGACCCAGTCAAGCCAAGAAACAAGAAAAATGGGGACATTGAGGTAGAAGTTAACTCGAGTATGGCTAAAGTACCCAAGGTTAACCAACCTTTGGTGGGGTAAGGAACTTTCTTAGAACTATTAGTTCAAGGAGGTTCTTTTACTGTAGATACAACACCCTCGCCAACAGAGTTGAACCCATTTCAGCAAGCCAACCTAATACTGCAGCAGATTCAACTAACCACTAGTATGAATAACTCAAAACCTTAGCTGTCACAATAGAACCAACCAACATCCCCTTAGGAGCACTCAGAGATATCAATCACCAAGACAACCCCTTAGAGAAAGACAGTCAACCTAGGACATACCAGGCGTTGAGATCATGTACAGATGGGGAGCTAGCCAGTTGTACGAGTTCATTCAACAAGTAGAATGGCTACATAACAACCTCCAACAAAGGTTCGAGTAGCAACAACAGCAGGTCATTGCGATTACTGAAGAGTGCAATCAGCTTAAAGGGGAAAAGGATAATATACAAGAGCAGTTGGAAAAGGTAACATAAATCTTCAAAGACCTCTAGCTGACAGTAATTTCCTAGGATAACAAAATGCCAGAGGAAATATCGGCCTGATCCATGGTCGAAAGGTCTATCCAAGTGAAAATGACATATGCAAATCTCAGCAGAGAGAACCAAGAGCTTAAAGAAACTTTAGTTGCCATACCAGCATTACTAGACCCTGCCGTTGTATATCCTGACAAGGTTACCGAGAAATAGAAGTAGGTAGACAGAATGAAGGAAACCCTGGGGACAACAGTCAAAGAGGCCTACAACCTACTGGAGCATTTACACGAATGATCTAGCTCATTAACCATGAAATCCCAACATATCTCAGCACAACTTCAGAAAATTTCCCAAGAGATCAAAGAGGCCACTGATCCAGTAGGCATAACCCATTTGTACAACGAAGCAGAGGTGCTAGAATCCAAGATCCAGAAGATAGAAGAACACTTTGCTGCCACAAAGCAGGTCCTCAGAGAGCTAAGGAAACCAGTCAATCAGAAAGTAGAGGCGATACAACAGATGGTGGTCGAAGACGAGTCGAAGATACAGGAAGTATTCAACAAGATGCTACCATTGGCAAGTGAAATCGAGGTTGAAAGAGTCGCCACCCAGACCGAACAACTAATTATAGAATGGAAACAAGCAATCACTGAGTTCGTAGAACTCAAGTCTTCAGCATTGAGCAAGGTTCCAGATTTTCGGCCTTTGTTTGGACAGAGCGAAGAAACAAAGAAGAAAAAGTCAGTCTTTGAAGCCGACAGACCAATGGAAGCCACAACAACAAGAAAAGATTGACTTGGGACAAGTCAATAGCATGTGGTCAGGGCTTGTTGGGGCCTTTTTTTTGAAAAAGAAATAGTTTTGAGCTGCGGAGAATAGGTGGCGGAGCACAATCAATGTAGATAGGGAGTTGTCATGGTTTCGAAAAGCTGGAAGATAGGTGGCGCAGTAGTTGTGGAGAATAGTGTTGATGGAACATATGGAAGACAAGGACAATCAACAGAACTTCCAGTAATCAAGAAGAAGCGGCAAGAATCAGAGAAGGAAAAGAGGAAAGACTGACAGTCACACTGGCGGAAGAAAAAATATGCAGCCAGCCAACGTAAAGGAGTTATTTAGTCAGTGCGACAGAAGGCCGAGAGAGAGAGCAGAGCTTTAGGAGAGCTTTGTGAGAACTCTGTTGTATTGAATCACACTGTGATAGACTCCGTCGAGTGATGTATGTTGTTTTGATATTGATAATGAAATATGGTTATTGTTGTGTGTAATGTTATGAGTTGATTGTTAATCATTTGATTTTTATGAATGTATTCCCAATTTTAAATTTTAATTCAGCATTCTGAACATGCTTGATGAGTAATAGCGTATACAAAGAGGCGAGATCTATTTGTTGCTCCAAGTTTCCTTTGTTGTTCTTCATAGTTGTAATCATCTGATACATGATCTGTCTCCTAATCTTACTAAGATCATGGCACACCTCGGGTGAGATGCTTTGCTCTCTAGAGTAGGGTGAAAATGTCAGCGTTGTGCTAGACTACTGCGGAAACATTGTTGGCCTCTATTCTAAACCTGGGTCTTGCCCAAAGACCTCATTTTTCGCCAAAAGTTTGAAAATTGAATTCATCAACCCTTGAAACGTAGAAGGTGCATTGGTAAGGCCAAAAGACATGACCAAAAATTAATAATGACCCTCATGAGCTCGAAATTTTGTTTTCGAAATATCTTCAGTCTTCATTCTAATTTGATGATATCCTGAATGAATATCCAACTTGGTAAAATAAATTGCTCCATGTAATTCATCCAATAATTCATCAATCACAAGAATGGGAAATTTATCTTTAATAGTGAGCTTATTTATCTCCCTATAATCTGGACACATGCACCATGATCCATCCTTCTTGTGCACCAATACTATTGGAGCAGAGAAAGAACTTTGACTAGGTTGGAGTATACCAGCCTCTAACATTTGTGCAATCATATGTTCAATTTCACTCTTTTGGACATAAGGATATATGTAAGGCCTGATTTTTGGAGGAATGCTTCCTGGAATCAAATAAATATCATGATCATGATCACAAATAGGTGGGATTCCTTTGGGAGTTTCAAATACCTTGGAATGAATGTCCAAGACTTTTTAGAGATATGGAGAAATAGATGATTTTGATGTTGGAACTTCTAGTGAGAATAATTGTGCAATTACACCTCGTTGTCCCTTCTTTAGAAGCTTTGTCATGACATTAGAGCTTATTATCTTTCCTGGCTTCCCCGCGATACCCCGTAATTCGACTTCCTTTTCTTCCAAAAAAAATTTCAAGAAAATTTCTTAAAAATTAAAAGCTACCGTCCCCAAAGATTGTAACCATTGTACTCCTAGTACAACATCTACACCTCCCATTGGAATGGAAAGCATTGGAATATTCAATACATATTCCCCCATTGTTAGCTTGATATTATGGCATTTTCTAGAGAGATTTATAGTTCCTCTGTTCGCAACCATCACTTGAAATTCGGGTGTTGGGTATAGGAAACAATTCAATTCCTTGGCTACCTTACAATGAATAAAATTATGGGTACTACCTGAATCAATCAAAAATATTACCTTTTTCTTCTTGATATGTATTTCTATCTTGAGAGTTTGAGGAGTGGTAATTCCTGCCAATGCATTACACGATATGGTCAGACTCATTTCTTCGTCTTCTAGGGTTGGTTCCTGGTGTATATCGTCTTCTTTTGAATTTTCTTGTTCATTTTCTTCCTCATATTCATAATCTATGTAAAATAATTTCTTATCAGCACACTTATGAAGACATCAATCATGTGTTCCTGTGGAATATAATTTACCCTTATATTCAATTTTTGGAAGTCTTCAATGTGTTCCACCACTAAACCCTTTTGTTTGAGATTTATCAATTGGCTAAAGAACGTGTGGCTCTTTGTATCCTCATAATGTGCTATCATTTCCTCCGTAAAAAATGACCAAGTGACAATTTTTTTACGGGAGAAAATCCATCATTACCATACAAAGGTATTTTTTTCTAAATATAAAGTTGCAATGTGTACCATTTGTGTGTTTTGCACATTATTGAGATCAAAATATTGCTCCATCTGTAGTATCCATGTTACGGGATCCTTTCCATCAAACTTCCTCATATCGATCTTTGGAATATGGTGGGTCTTCAATCCAACATTAGAGTTTATTAAATCACTATTAACATTTATTTTGTTCTCATCATGTGTTTCCTCTACTATCTTTTCGCCATTAGGAATCATTTCTTGTATCAACTTTGTCAGACCTTCCATGTCTGCTTTTAGATCATTCTTCATGTCTTCCATGTTGTCTTTCATTTTTTCTTCTATACCATCCATCTTAGCTTCCATTCCATCCATCTTAGCTTCCATGCCTTTCTTCAAACGATCCATCTTATCTTCTACGCTTTTCTTCAAAACTGCCATTTTATTTTTTGTTGCTCTTTGCGAGAGCGAAATTTGGTTCACTTGCTCTTGTAATTTTGATATATCATGTTGCACTTATTCATCTTCACGAGTCACAATAGAGTATTCTTAGGGCTTAATGGGTGTTGAATTATTTTTAGGGGGAATTTTATAACCCAATACTGATATCTATGCTTCAAAATGTCCTTGTAATCACTTCAAACTGATTTTTCAAAAAAGAGTTATGCAATTTGAAAAACAAATACACACATTTTTCTTTCTTTTGAGGAGGTCGATATTGAAACTAAATTATCTCTGTGATTTCAGATCTTTAATATCTTACATTCAGTCCTGTAGTAGCCCTCTAAATCTCCTTTCGAATGCCACAGGTATGACCTAATTTGGATTCTTCAAGACAAAGTTATGCCCAATCTCCCACAATGACCTAATTATGGACTGGTTCAGTAGAGCAAACTTGTACGGCATGCCACATGTCATTTTTTCCTCCTTTGGCTTTGAACTTGATATACAGCAAACTATATTCAGTGTCCTTTCAACCACTTTTTACATAATTCCAATCCGATGCTCATAGAGAGAGTTACGATGATATTCCCAAGGTCACCTCGTTTAGATGAAATTAGGGAGCCTGCAAAAACCCTAACTTCCACAGATCATATCTCTGAAAATATTGCGAACCAAGATCTGAATTTTTTACACAATGTTCCTCATGATTTCGGCTTCACATGATAAAAATTTCAGATTTTGAACCTTCGTAGAAACAATTTGATAGCAAAAATTCCACGATGACCTATTTGGAGCAACGAAACCCTAAAATCCAAAGATCTGATTCGAACTGATATGAAACCAGCTCCAAAAATAGAAGAAATAGAGAGCTCAACACCTTATAAATAAACCACTTTAAGTGGAAAACCTCCTTTACATCACATTAATGAACAATTCTTGGATGATACAAATGACAAAACCTCCTTCTCTATATAGGACTCCATGGGGTCACAATATAATCCTAACCGACCTAACAATAATAATGTGAGGGCATAATAATAAAAATATTGGGCTTACAAGGTTACAACAATAACAATAAGGGGACTAAAATAAAAACAATAAGGGACTACACTAGTAATATAGGGACCTATCAATGTCACTTTTTGTTGTACCAAATTCTGCTTCTAGGATCTTCCATGCTTCATGGGAATATGTAACTTTTTATACCTTGCAAAAAACCTTCTCATCCAATGCATATTTTATAAGATTCGGTACTAAAGCATAAAATACTTCAACGTATGGGTTATTAGACCGGTACTCAATCAACTCTTTACACTCAAGAAAATTTTTCAATTTGACAACTCAAAAATCAATTTTTTTTAACATTAAATTTGGAAGTGTTATAAAATCCATCATGATCCATTCATCCTTAAATTGTTCTACTTCATGTACCTGTGTTTTAGGTGTTGTAGCTATGACGAGAACCTCTATGAGCTTTTTGAAATACTCTGGATCCTCCTTTCGGTTTATTTTCTTGGTTTTCTTCAGCCTCACTTTGTGACCTGTTGTACCTTAAGTGACAATTCCTTAGCTGTGAAAAGGATTGTGCTTAAGACATTATCTATTTGTGTCACAAGTGATTATATTTTGTCTCTGTATTAAAAACCCTTACACATTGATTCTGTAACTTTCAAACATCAAACCATGCATGTTTCTGCAATGCCATATTCCACTTATATTGAAATGAATGAATGGAAGAAAATGAGAAGAGGATTTCAAACTGATATGTTGTTTAAAACAGAATCTACCATTTTAAAACCCAGAAGAATTATGTAAAGATGAAGTTAAAATAGAGGAGCGCACATTAAGGTGTGTTTAACTCTTAAATACACATGTATCAAGAGACCCGCTGCTCAAATTACTCTATTTTATTTACATACATGAAAACATTACGTAAACTGGATAAACTTTCAGCATAAACAGAAAGATGGAAACTTTCATACTTCTTTTATTGATTTGCAATTCTTCAGTACAAAATTTTGCTTTCAGGTTCAAAAACTCGGAGACTTCCTCTTTTTTGAAATTGTCTTTAAATACAGTATCACAAGGCAGTTTCCAATAATGAAAACTGATTCTGACTGCCCTAACTAATTCTAACTGCTTAAACTACTGACTGTTATGGAAGCACATGCCTCAAAAAGGTTCTATTAAATTTACATGATTTTGAGAAATAACATAATGAGAATTTGAAAATTTCTAATCTATGAGAACAGTTGCTCCT
Organism: Pinus albicaulis; assembly: GCA_034641835.2. Taxonomy (NCBI): domain Eukaryota; kingdom Viridiplantae; phylum Streptophyta; class Pinopsida; order Pinales; family Pinaceae; genus Pinus; species Pinus albicaulis. Next base: position 1,721,456,420 of record CM076580.1, read on the forward strand.
GAAGCGGTTGTTGAATCAACGGCTACTTTTGGTTGCTCTTTTGTTGAGTCCACTGAAAAATTTCTTGCACTTCTTCCATAGCTCATTTTGAGTTGTCGGGGAATTTTTAAAACTTTGATATTCTATCCTGAATGCCACAATTTGACTGTGTGTAGGTTTTCCTGTAAACAGAGTCTTCACCATCCATAGCAAATTGAAATGCCTATGCAAGAAGTTAAACACAGTTTCTCCTTTTAAGATCTGTGTCTTTTCATGCCTATTATCTGCCTTACTTTTTGCTAATGTTAACTGATCTTCATAAAACTTCCATAACATGATATTTCCTTTCTCAGTCCAGCATGAAGGTAAACCTGTTCTAGTCAATTTGTCACATGATATATCAAACTTCTTTATTGTCTCCTTGATTCCCAGTAACCTTTTCTCTGCAACCTTCCGAAGCTCATTCTTAGTTATCATCTTATTAACTTCTTCTGCATAAAAATATCTGTCTTGTATTCCAATATCTTCTAATTCTTCATCTGATTTGGAAATGATAAAATTTATAAACTTCCTAGCCCAATTTTCTCTTTTAATGGCCATCTGCTTTTCAGATAATATCTCCTCTTCATGTTCAGAGATGAGGCTTTTTTCTTTAGCAACTATATTCAGGGAATTCAAATTTGACTTCATCTCTGAAATAATCTCACCCCAAATGATGTCTTTAGCTTTTATAAGGGAAATATTACCTTTTAACTTCTCTTTAAGATCCTTAATCTCAACCTCAAAATTTTGAAATCTCTGCTTATTCACCTTCACTTCATTTTCTAGTGTCTGTATGACCTTGATGGCTATTTCTAACTCTGATTGAGCTCACTTAATATCTCCTTCTACCATCTTTATCTCTGTTCTGAGCTGAACAATCTGTGCTTGAGGGTCTGCATCACCTGTAGGAAAAACAAATGTACAAGTATGATTTTCAATATGGTTTTGTAATGAAATAGCAATCTTCTTTACTTTAGTCAATTCTTCATCTTTCTGCAACAATTGCTGACGCAGTTCTTCTTTTTCTTTCTCCACCTCTACTACTTCTGCAGCCATTGAATGCTCTGCAGCTGGTAACTTTAGATTTTTTCTCAATGAGGATATCTCTATTTCTGCACTTTTCATGAGCTTTTGAATCACAGCTTTATCATTAGGATCTACACCAATTTTCATAATGATCTTCTTCAATTCTTCATTTTGAATTGACAAGGCCCTTGAATTAGCCTTCTCCATCTTGAACTGTTTAATAACTTTTGCAAGCATGTTCTCACTTAATCACGCGGGCATTAGTCTTGGCTAAATCAATTTACAATTAATCGCCTGGGCCTCCGTATATGATTATCTATTTTATCCCACAAGTGATCTTTTTTTAACATCCATAGTTATGTTTACCTCATTAAAACTGCTCGAAGATCCAAGGGACATCCCAGTTGGATGTGTCAGAGCCATCCTAAATTGATCCTTTTCAAGGTCCATTACAGTCAATAACCTGGTCTGATTAGCAGCTATGTGATGCTCTTCCTGAGCTTCTACATTAGCTTTTATCGTCTGATTTCTTTCTTCAATCTGTGTAAATATTTGTTTGACTGAAGGTATCTTCTCTGAGTAAAGTTAATGTCCTCTAGGAGAAGAGGGGACATTTTGTTCTTCATTGATATGAAAGGTAAAACCAGGCGAGTTGGAAGAATGATCTTCAGCCAATTTGGTTCTCTTTTCTTCCCTAGGCTCTTCATCATCTACTTCAACAACATCATCCCTACCTCTTTTATTTGCCCTTTTAGTTATAACAGGTGTTTGAATGTTCGTTTTTGATGTATCTAATTCGTCTGGGTTTTCCAGCTTCTCCTGATTAGGTCTGCTTACATGAGAAAACGCAGAATATCCATTCTCAATTCTTCTCTGGGAAATCACCCCATGCGGATCATATGACCATTTTTCTCCTAGTAGCAAATGTGTCTCTTCCAACATTTTAGAAACTTCATCAAAATATTGCCTCATATTTACCACGAAGGGTCCCACACTCATAGGCAATTTATACATAAAACATTTCTTCATGGGAAGAAATTGCACCTGATCCACATTAAGGCTCTGTCTTATGAATTCCAAGGCGAAAATCCACATAGGTACAAAATTCAGGAGCCTATAAGGTTCAATACTGGCTCCATACAATATTATTTCTGAATATTCTTGAAAAACAAACCAATCTCTGAATCTGCAACTGGGTCCTAACTGTAGAAATTCTCGGGCTTTTGGTAGAAAACATGGAGGAGGGACTCCATTCAAAATTCTATAAGAAATAGACATATAATGACTAGCAAACTCAAATAACCCTGCTTCATTTCCTTCTTTTCTAGTCATGTCAGTCCAAAATAAAACTGATTGCTTTTGCTTGTTAACATCAACTATATTCAACCCCAAACTCATAAATTCTTCGACATTTTGATATAAAAATAAATACACAATCAATGAAGGGAATTTAAAGAAACCTGTAAGAGGAAAGGTCATCAACTAAGAATTTACAATCTCCTGCCAGAAAGATGGAATGTCAAGAAAAACCCCTGGTTTCATCATCAGCGCATACGTTCCCAATACTGATTTATCGACTGTATGGTCATTGTCTTTGCCCAAAATCTCTGCAATGCAAATCAGGATTGGTCTATACTCAACATTGAACAATTCCAAACTAAATTCTTCTCCTTCTAGTTGAGCTTCCTTTGATTTTGGTCTCAAGTAGGACATAAATTGGTCAAATTCTTCATTTGAAAGGTCCTAAAAATAACGAGCCAATGAATCTTCGGAAAATTGCAGTGGTGACTCATTTTCAAGAAAGCATAATGCTTGGCGGATTAACTGCGTCGATACCTGCAAAACGTTTTCACCCTGCGAATTTATTATGAAGCACTTACCAGGATACATTGAAGAGACCAGCCATGAGATAAACTCGGGAAAGAAATGGAATACAGCATAAGACACCAAAATTTTTCAGAAAAAAATGACGAAACATTTAGGGTCACTGATGATACAACAGATGGTTGGGATGTAAGACAAGGTATCCTCGGGATTTATTTTTCACCGTCCATGAGTGGAATGTGGATGATTCGTTTGGCCATGACTGATCAGACAACGGGAGTAGTAGAACACGGGAAAGTGGCGATGACACTGCTCAAAAGGAAACAGAACACAAATAGTTTTCAAAACGGGATAAAGAACCATTTAACAGCTACACAAACCTCGAATTAAATACCCTGGATGACATGTAAATGTCGTTGTTATGAATTATAGCTATCTTCCATGTCACCTCATGACGTCATCGTGGGGGTTCTTGGAGTACGGCGACAGACTTCGGACGGACACCCCCACAATGCATCCACACCGTCGATCATCACTTACCCGTGGTCAAACGGGTCAATTGCGGGGGTTCATGATTCATTAACTCTCGAGCTTTTCGCACCTCCGCAATTCATCTTCAGAGTTTAATCTTCAAGGCATGCTTTTTCCACTTGGAAACTTTCTCGCAGCTTAAACACGAGACTTATAACATACATCCAAATAAAACTTAATGATACACTTTTTGGAAAAACATTTCTTCTTTCTTTTTCTGTGTTATAGTATAAAAACATTATACCATAACATATTCCTTTTCAGAATTTCAAATTTTTTGTATTTTTTACTTTGAAAATAAAATTAAAGAAAAAGGATATGCAGATGATCCACAACATCTAGCTCCACCTGGGGATAGTGTTTTTTCCACGAAACACTAAGAACCTGCAGATCAGTGCCTTCACTTCGGGCATGGAGTCAAACATTGCTTGGTGGAAAATTTACAATGATCACACCGGATATATACAATGATGATGTAATAGCTCTTAATGCCGGAAATAATGCTTTAGATATTGCCCATTCACAGGCATATCTAGTAATTCTCCTTCAAGATTTTCCAGCGTGAAAGTATTATTCATTCTGACTTCATTGATTTTGAATGGACCATAGCACAAGGGATCAAATTTGCCGTGTTTCCCTTTGTTTTCCCTTCGAGTATCCCATCTCAATACCAGGTCTCCCTTCTGAAACATGATTTCTTTTGCTTTCCTGTCAAATATTGTCTTCATTTTTTGCTGATAAGTAAGCAAATTCTCCCGAACTTTATTTCTATTTTCATTTAGCTCCATTACATTATTCATTCTTCTAATCATGGCGCTAGGTTCTACTTGAGCATCTTGGAGGAAGGAAATCACAGGTTTCACCAACTGGGTGGGAAACAATGCTTGAGTACCATATACGAGTTCATAAGGAGACTTGCCAGTGGACCTCCTAGTGGTCATCCTTGTGGCCCATAGAGCAAAAACTAGCTTTGTATTCCAATTCTTCTGATTTTCATTTATTGTCTTCTTCAAAATTTTGACTAATGTTTTGTTGGAAGATTCTGCCAATCTGTTTCCCTGTGGATGATAAGCTGTATATTGAGACAATATCACACTATAAGTCTGGAAAAAATTAATAAACCTGAGTGAGCTGAAAACTTGGGCATTATCTGTCACAATCTTGACTGGACACCCAAATCTCCTAAAGATATGTTCTTCTAAAAACTTCATAACAACCAAATCATTTGCCTTCCTGGTAGGGATTGCCTCCACCCATTTTGTAAAATAATCTGTTGCAGTAAGAATCCACTTAAATTGCCCGCTAGATGGTGGATTGATTTCTCCAATAAAATCCAATCCCCATTGTCTGAAAGGTTCTTCAATAAAAACAGGAAGAAGAGGTAAATGGGTTAACTTTTTCTTTTCTGCAAACACCTGACATTTTTGACAACTTCTAACTGCTTTATATACGTCAGCAAACACAGATGGCCAATAGAATCCTGATTTAAAAATTTTATGAGCAGTTACCTTCCAACTGTAGTGACCCCCGCAAAACATTCATGATATTCTTTGATTACTTCTGGAACTTCCTCCTCTATCAAACATAACAATAACACACCAGCAGGATCTTTCCAATATAGCTTTGCTTCGATTATGACATAAGGTTGAGCCTTAAGTTTCAAAGTTCTGTATTTAGTTCTGTCTATTGAAGGAGGACAAGAAAGAAAGCATAAATAATGAACAATATCTTTGTACCAATCTGAGCAGAGGAATTTATATTTAATTGCTGGCTTTGGCTGATTATCACCTATTTCTCCATTGACTTCTTCTACAGTGGCCAACAAATTAATTCCCAATGCTTGGAAATTTGACTCTGTTAATAATTTGGCCAGTCCTAACCCTTTGATCAATTTTGTTGGTTTAATATCCAGGTCGTATTCTTGGTTTTTAGAAATCCACTTGCCCCTTTTCCCGTCCACATCACTCTGTACTAAAACATCTTTTACAGCAGAATTAAGAACATATGCTAAAATTTGAGAATGAAGAACATAGGTTCTAAATGCTTTTAATGCTTTCACCAGAGCATATACTTGTTTCTCCAATATATTATACTTCAACTCTGCATCTCGGAGCACTTTACTAAAATACGCTACAGGTTGTTCACATTTTCCGTCATTTCTCTGTAATAACACAGCAGCAATTGTTGAGGAAGATGCAAATGAGAAGATTTGAAATGGCTTCAGATAATCTGGACTTATTAGAACAGGTGCTTCCTTCAGAGCTTCTTTAATTCTTTGAAAAGATTCTCTTGCTTCTTTGTCCCACTTTACCTCTGCATCCTTTTTCAACATGTCTGTTATTTTCTTGACGATTTTTGCATAATTAGGAACAAACCTTCTTAGAAAATTTATTTTTCCAATAAATCTCTGAATATCTTTCTTACTTCGAGGCAGTGGAATTGACTATATTGCTTCGACCCTTGCTGGATCAATCTTCACTCCTTGTTTAGAAACAATATGTCCCAGCAGTTTACCCTCCTCCAGAGTGAAAAGTGATTTTTTAGGATTCAGCAATAATCCATACTTTCTACACTTCAGGAAGGCTTTCTACAAATGATGTAGATGTTCCTCATCCGAGTTTGAAAAAATTGTGACATCATCTAGATAAATAACCACAAACTCATCTCCCACAAATGCAATATCCATCGCTCTTTGGAATGTGGCTCCTTCATTCATTAGGCCAAACGGCATCCTGGCATACATGAACGTTCCCCAAGGTGTAGTGAAAGCAGTTTTCTTTTGATCTTCTTTCTCCACAGAAACCTGGTTATACCCTGAAAAACCATCCACAATAGATAATATGTAAGCTCCAGTCACTTTTTGCAAGATAAAATCCATCTTCGACAAAGGATAATTATCCTTCAATGAAGCCCTATTCAAGTTCCTGAAATCTACACATAGCCTTATCTCTCCATTTTTCTTTCTGACTGGTACAAGATTTGAAACCCAATCAGAATATCTCAGAGGAACAATTATTTTAGCCTGCAGCAATTTCTTTACCTCCTTTTCGATCGGGGCCAACAGTAACGGATTGATTTGCCGAATTTTCTGTTTATGTGGTTTGACTCCATCTTTCAATGGAATTTTATGCTGAATAATACTCTTATCATAAGTCTTCAGGTCATCATATGACCAGGAAAATACATCCTCAAATTGTTTGAACAGATCTATGTACCTTTCTTTATAGTCCTTCGGGACTCCTTTGAGCAATTTGATCATTTTAGGCTCATTTTGAGTTCCTAAATTACAATCTTCTACATTCTCATGTGGGTTTGCTTTCTTCTAATTCATTGCCACAACATTTGCATCAAACAGTCTTTCGAGAGGCACCAAGCCTCTTGGCAAAACATTATCTTTCAACTGAATAATATCCTGACCACCAATCTTCCTTTTCAGAGTTTTACCAGCCAACTCATCTTCATCAGTTTCCAAATCAATCTGATGATCTTCAAAATCTTCAACCATCAACAAAAACTGCTTAATCTGTTCATCATCCTCAAAGACCTGCCAATGTTTGACATTTTCAGGGATTGAAGGTCTATATCTCATCTCAATTTCATATCTTAGTCTCGGATTGATTGGAGGCTTGAATGTACTGGCTGCAATCGCTAAAGAATCTTCCATTCTATTCTCTTCCCTTGGAACAAACTGCAGGTTGAAAGCTTCAAAGTAATTTTCAATTAGATCCCAAACCTCATTCCAATATGCTCTTAATCTGGGATGTTTAGTTTGACACAAATTCTTAATCTGTCTTATAATTAATTCAGAATCCCCAAACACGGTCATAGACTAAATTCCCATTTGCTTAGCTGTCTGTAGACTAATGATTAATGCTTCATATTCCACTACATTATTAGTGGACTCAAACTCTAATTTGAAAGAAAAAGGCACAAGGTTACCTTCCGGAGAGATAAAAATGAAGCCAGCTCCAGTGCCTTCTTTAGAAAACGCACCATCAAAATAACACTTCCATAGCTTGTTTGAATGCAGCTCCTTATGTACAATTGCTGAAGGGAGCTTCCCTTGTGATTCTTCAGCAAACTCTGCATCTTCATGCAGCATGAAGCAAGAGAGATCATCCTTCTCTTGGCCATAAATAGGTGAATTACCTGCATCTTTCTTGGTAGCAGTTTTTTGAAATCTAGTTTCTCTATACAACCTTCTTTCTTCCCCATTAAAAATAGGAATGATGGCATATGTAAAATCTAGCTTCAGAACTCCTCCAAGCTTTTCCCCCCACGATCTAGATAATAGCATACCAAATCTGGCTTGAATATCTGCCACTACGACATCCATCATAATGCTTTTGGCTGGGATTTGAGCCAATGTAACAACCATATCCTTAATGAGACCCACACACTTCACCCTTTTTGAATCAAAAGAATAAAGATCTCGGTATGGCTTAGTGATTTGAAAATTCAACTCTTTCATCACACACAATGGCATCAAATTGTGGGATGCGCCAGAATCTAGCATACAATTATGAAAAACAAAATCATGTAACAGAAGTGATATATAAAAAGGAGGGACAGATGAATCTACCTCTTCAACATGAGGCCCAAATGTAACCACTGGTTTTTCTTCTTGCAGATTTACTATATCACCCACTTCATCAGACTGAGATAAATTGATAAATTCAGCAATCTCCTTCTTATAACCAGGAGTTTTCATTAACTCAAGAAGAGGAACATAAATTTTCACTTTTTCCAACTCTTTTGCCAAACTGAAAGTTTGATTTTGTTTTTTCAAGTTTTCAGGTTCTTCTTGATCTTTCTTGGAACTTGGACTTTGATTAGAAATAGTAACTACTTTCTCCAAAATATTAGAATCTCTAACCTTTGTTTGAGAAGCTTCGACTGGCTGCTTTTCCTTCTCTTTTTCTTCATTCATGGGCTTTTTCCCCTTATCTGATTTCTTAGTCTGGTCTTTCTGTAATGGAGTCGCCATTGGAGAAGGCACTGATTCTGGTTCTTTGTCCTCATTCTCTTGAGTTCTTAACCTCTTCTTGGACCTCAAATCATACTTTTTATGCAACTTGGATTGCATGAAGTCTGTAAACTGCCTGCAGTAATCATCCATCTCTTCTTGATCGAATGAGAGATCAGCTTCTTCATCTTCTTCCACCCCTTCTTCCTTAGCTTCTTCTTATGTTTCATCATCTTCCATGTACACAGCAAAGATTCGAGCATCATCCTCTCTCTCATCATCCTCATCTGCTGAACGGGATGGAGCTGCCTCTATATACAAAGGTGCTTGTACCTGATCTTGAACTTTTCTTTCTCTTTGTAGAATCTGCAGGGGCTATTTTTTAAATTGGGAATTAAAAACCCCTCTATTCTGTCTTGCAAGCTTACTATCTATTTCCAACTTCACCAACTTATTAGACAAATTTTTTATGACCTTAGTCATATCGTCAATTCTTTGGTCTTGAGCTGAGGCTTCTTCTTTAGCTTTTCATTTATCTTGGACTTTACCAGCAGCAGACATATTAGCCTCAATCTCCAGAGCATCAGTTTGAATCTGCTCCAAAGTAGGAGATCTTCTTTCTCTCAATGTAAAACTGAACTCTGGCTCAAATGCACCAGCAAAAACGACCCTTGCTCCAATAGGAGGAGGTTTCATTTCCGCAGGCAAACTATTATACAATTTGTTAAATCTTTTCACAAAATCACTCATATTTTCATCAGATTTCTTCTTTATTGCATTAAATTCAGTTAAAGAATAACCATGATCCCTTTTTTCGCCCCATCTCTCGGTGAAACGTCTTTCTAGTCCATCCCAATCATTTATGGAACCAGTGGGAAATCCTTTAAACCATTTCCTTGCCTCCCCACTTAGAGATTGAACAAAAAGTCTCATTACAACGTCCAAATGTTCAACATTTAAATTCTTAGCAAATGTGCAAAACAGGGGCAAGTGCTGTTCTGCAGTGATTTCATCTTCACCAGTAAATCTAGGGAGTAACTTGAGATACTCCTGAGGCATATCATGCAGTGGTTGAGCATGATTTAATGGTGCATATCTATTCATTAAGAAAGCAGGGGCTGCCATGTTTATGCCCGGATTAACTGCTCCTTGAATGGGGGTAAAATGAGTACCAGTTGTAGGTGGGGATGAATGAGGTGGAACAACTGATATAGGAGTTGGAGTATGAACGATTGCAGAAGAGTTGGCATCTGTATGGGGCTGAGTTTCTATAAAAGGGAAAGACACAAACTCCAAAGATTTCTCTTCTAACTTAGGTTCTTGAAAATGAATGGATGAAGGTGATGATTCTCCTTCCGAGAAAATGAGTTTCTTGGACGAGAAAGTGCTTGAAATGCTGCCTAGTGCAAGCAGTGTAACTTCTGGTGTATCAAATACTTTTGGTTTCTGGCCCTTCTTTGAAACAAGCTTCTCAGGATCAGAAAAAACAGAAACTTTTTGCTGAGAGGTATCCGACCTTGTGTGAGGTTTCTTGGGAGCCAGAGCTATTTTAAAACAAACACAGCTTACTATTTCCTCTTCATTGAACAACCAGAGGAAATGTAAAACAAAACCTAGGGAAAATCATCAAATCTTCGGTCCCCGGCAACGGCGCCAATTAATGTTGTACCTTAAGTGACAATTCCTTAGCTGTGAAAAGGATTGTGCTTAAGACATTATCTATTTGTGTCACAAGTGATTATATTTTGTCTCTGTATTAAAAACCCTTACACATTGATTCTGTAACTTTCAAACATCAAACCATGCATGTTTCTGCAATGCCATATTCCAATTATACTGAAATGAATGAATGGAAGAAAATGAGAAGAGGATTTCAAACTGATATGTTGTTTAAAACATAATATACCATTTTAAAACCCAGAAGAATTATGTAAAGATGAAGTTAAAATAGAGGAGCGCACATTAAGGTGTGCTTAACTCTTAAATACACATGTATCAAGAGACCCGTTGCTCAAATTACTCTATTTTATTTACAGACATGGAAACATTACGTAAACTGGATAAACTTTCAGCATAAACAGAAATATGGAAACTTGCATACTTATTTTATTGATTTGCAATTCTTCAGTACAAAATTTTGCTTTCAGGTTCAAAAACTCGGAGACTTCCTCTTTTTTGAAATTGTCTTTAAATACAGTATCACAAGGCAGTTTCCAATAATGAAAACTGATTCTAACTGCCCTAACTAATTCTAACTGCTTAAACTACTGACTATTATGGAGGCACATGCCTCAAAAATATTCTATTACATTTACATGATTTTGAGAAAGAATATAATGAGAATTTGAAAACTTCTAATCTATGAGAACAGCTGCTCCTGAAGCGGTTGTTGAATCAACGGCTACTTTTGGTTGCTCTTTTGTTGAGTCCACTGAAAATTTCTTGCACTTCTTCTATAGCTCATTTTGAGTTGTCGAGGAATTTTTAAAACTTTGATATTCTATCCTGAATGCCACAACTTGACTGTGTGTAGGTTTTCCTGTAAAGAGAGTCTTCACCATCCATAGCAAATTGAAATGCCTATGCAAGAAGTTAAACACAGTTTCTCCTTTTAAGATCTGTGTCTTTTCGTGCCTATTATCTGCCTTACTTTTTGCTAATGTTAACTGATCTTCATAAAACTTCCATAACATGATATTTCCTTTCTCAGTCCAGCATGAAGGTAAACCTATTCTATTCAATTTGTCAAATGATATATCAAACTTCTTTACTATCTCCTTGATTCCCAGTAACCTTTTATCTGCAACCTTTCGAAGCTCATTCTTAGTTATCATCTTATTAACTTCTTCTGCATAAAAATATCTGTCTTGTATTCCAATATCTTCTAATTCTTCGTTTCATTTGGAATTGATAAAATTTATAAACTTCCTAGCCCAATTTGCTCTTTTAATGGCCGTCTTCTTTTCAGATAATATCTCCTCTTCATGTTCAGAGATGAGGCTTCTTTCTTTAGCAACTATATTCAGAGAATTCCAATTTGACTTCATCTTTGAAATAATCTCACCCCAAATGATGTCTTTAGCTTTTATAAGGGAAACATTACCTTTTAACTTCTCTTTAAGATCCTTAATCTCAACCTCAAAATTTTGAAATCTCTGCTTATTCACCTTCACTTCATTTTCTAGTGTCTGTATGACCTTGGTGGCCGTTTCTAACTCTGATTGAGCTCGCTTAAGATCTCCTTCTGCCATCTTTATCTCTGTGCTGAGCTGAACAATCTGTGCTTGAGGGTCTGCATCACCTGTAGGAAAAACAAATGTACAAGTATGACTTTCAATATGGTTTTGTAATGAAATAGCAGTCTGATTTACTTTATTCAATTCTTCATCTTTCTGCAACAATTGTTGACGCAGTTCTTCTTTTTCTTTCTCCACCTCTGCTACTTTTGCAGCCATTGAATGCTCTGCAGCTGGTAACTTTAGCTTTTTTCTCAATGAGGATATCTTTATTTCTGCACTTTTCATGAGCTTTTGAATCACATCTTTATCATTAGGATCTACACCAATTTTCATAATGATCTTCTTCAATTCTTCATTTTGAATTGACAAGGCCCTCAAATTAGCCTTCTCCATCTTGAACTGTTTAATAACTTTTGCAAGCATGTTCTCAGCCTTAACTGCTGTGGCATTAGTCTTGGTTAAATCATTTACAATTAAATGCCCAGTCTACATATGAAGATTCATTTTATCCCACAGTGGGATATTTTTAACATCCATAGTTATGTTTACCTCATTAAAACTGCTCGAAGATCCAAGGGACATCCCAGTTGGATGTGTCAGAGCCATCCTAAATTGATCCTTTTCAAGGTCCATTACATTCAATAACTTGGTTTGATCAGCAGCTATGTGATGCTCTGCCTGAGCTTCTACATTAGCTTTTATCCTCTGATTTCTTTCTTCAATCTGTGTAAATATTTGTTTGACTGAAGGTATCTTCTCTGAGTAAAGTTCATGTCCTCTAGGAGAAGAGGGGACATTTTGTTCTTCATTGATATGAAAGGTAAAACCAGGCGAGTTGTAAGAATGATCTTCAACCAATTTGGTTCTCTTTTCTTCCCTGGGCTCTTCATCATCTACTTCAACAACATCATCCCTACCTCTTTTATTTTCCCTTTTAGTTATAACAGGTGTTTGAATGTTCGTTTTTGATGTATCTAATTCGCCTGGGTTTGCCAGCTTCTCCTGATCAGGTTTGCTTACATGAGAAAACGCAGAATATCCATTCTCAATTCTTCTCTGGGAAATCACCCCATGCGGATCATATGACCATTTTTCTCCTAGTAGCAAATGTGTCTCTTCCAACATTTTGGAAACTTCATCAAAAGCTTGCCTTGTATTCACCACAAAAGGTCCCATACTCATGGGAAATTTATACATTAGACCTTTCTTCATGGGAAGAAAGTGCACCTGATCCACATTAAGGCTCTGTCTTATGAATTCCAAGGCGAAAAGCCGCATGGGTACAAAAGTTGGGAGCCTATAGGGCTCGATGCTAGCTCCATACAACCTTATCTCTGAATAATCTTCAAACACAAACCAATCTTTGAATCTGCAACTGGGTCCTAGCTGTAGGAACTCCCGGGCTTTTGGTAAAAAACATGGAGGTGGAACTCCATTCAAAATTTTATAAGCAATAGACATATAATGACTAGCAAACTCAAATATCCCTGCTTCATTTCCTTCTTTTCTAGTCATGTCAGTCCAGAATAAAACTGATTGTTTTTGCTTATTGACATCAACTATATTCAATCCCAAGCTCATGAATTCTTCAACATTCTGATATAAAAATAAGTAAACAATCAATGACGGGAATTTAAAGAAACCTGTGAGTGGAAAGGCCATCAACTGAGAATTTACAATCTCCTGCCAAAAGGATGGAATGTCGAGAACAACCCTTGGTTTCATCATCAGCGCGAGCATTCCCAAGACTGATTTATCAACTGTATGGGCATTGTCTTTACCCAAAATCTCTGCAATGCAACTTAGAATTGGTCTATACTCAGCATCGAACACTTCCAAACTAAATTCTTCTCCTTCTAGTTGAGCTTTCTCTGAATTTGATCTCAAGTACGACATACATTGACTAAATTCTTCATTTGAAAGGTCCTCAAAATAACGAGCCAATGAATCCTCGGATAATTGCAGTTGTGACTCATTTTCGGGAAAGCACAATGCTTGGCGAATTAATTGTGTCGATACCTGCATAACGTTTTCTCCCTGCGAGTTCATTATGAAACACTTACCAGGGTACATTGAAGAGACCAGCCATGAGATAAACTCAGGAAAGAAGTGGGCTTTTGGAATACAGGCGGACAAGACACCGGAATTTTTCATGGCGGAAAATACTGGGGATTTCTCAGCGTTTAGGGTCACTTGATGATACAATAAGGGATGGTTGACAGAAGACAAGGTATCCTGGACGTCTTTTTCACCGTCCATGAGTGGAATGTGGATGATTCGTTCGGCCATGACTAGTCAGACAACAGGAGTAGTAGAACACGGGAAAGTGGAGATGACACTGCTCAAAAGGAAACAGAACGCAAATAGTTTTCAAAACGGGATAAAGAACCATTTAACAGCTACACAAACCTCGAATTAAATACCCTGGATGATGTGTAAAATCTGTTGTTATGAATTACAGCTGTCTTCCATGTCACCTCATGACGTCATCGCGGGGGTTGTTGGAGTACGGCGACAGACTTTGGACGGACACCCCCGCAATGCATCCACACCGTCGATCATCACTTACCCGCGGTCAAACGGGTCAACTGCAGGGGTTCATGATTCATTAACTCTTGAGCTTCTCGCACCTCCGCAATTCATCTTTAGAGTTTAATCTTCAAGGCGTTCTTTTTCCGCTTGGAAACTTGCTCGCAGCTTAAACACGAGACTTATAACATACATCCAAATAAAACTTAATGATACACTTTTTGGAAAAACATTTCTTCTTTCTTTTTCTGTGTTATAGTATAAAAACATTATACCATAACATATGCCTTTTCAGAATTTCAAATTTTTTGTATTTTTGACTTTGAAAATAAAATTAAAGAAAAAGGATATGCAGATGATCCACAACATGACCCATGACTTCCATATTTATTCTGTCTCCTATCTTATTTCCTTATTTCTTCAATCATATTTCCATATTCCCCCCCAAAAAATTATGGTTTTCAATATGCGCCCCTAAAATACAAAATATACTCTTTAATTTTTTTTGAAATTAATTTTGAATCACCTTTTTTTTCTTCTCTCCTTTCCTTACCTCATTTTGTTAAATACCTTTTTCCTTGTGAACGACACTTTTTCAAAGCCCCAAATTATCTTTCCATTAAAATAAATTTCTAAAAACCCATAAGTAGAACCCCTTTTTTGGCTCAAATAAAACCCTTTTTATTTATTTTTATAAATAAAATCAAACTTCACTTTAAGTTGCCGCCCGACGCACTTGTCAATAAAGAAAACCTATAACAAATTACAAGTTTTTTTGTGTGTTAAGTTTTACGAAATTGTTGCACCTTCCTTGGTTCATGGTTGCATAGGTTTATGAAATAATTTCATTATATTCTCGCATTTTCCTTGTTTCAGGGTTGCGTCAGTTTATGAAATAGTCACTCTATATTATGCTTCAAGGCTGCGTCGATCCCCCTCACGATTTTTTTTTTAATCCAAAGTTGGATTTCATTGATGTACTTATTCTCTTGATACTATGGAGGCTTTGCAAGTTTCTCACCTCCTTCAATAAACTGTATTCGTGGATATTCTATCTCCTTAGCTCTTGTAACTCTTCCTTGGATCTGGTACCAATCTGATGGATGGATAGAGGAGAAAACACAAAATTAACACACTCCAAATGTGACATTTTTCTCAATTACTTTATTAACAAAAAAATTGATTCACATTATTGTTGGGTGTGTGTTATATTCTTTCCATGACTAATCGCACATTGGACCAATGACTAAGCTCTATTGTGACCACCTGTGTGGAAAATAAAACAATAAGTAGGAGAATGTTGGGTGTGTGTTATATTATTTCCATGACGAGAAGTGGGAAATTTCTTTTGGAACCTATCATAGGTGGGTGGACCTGTTGAGCCTCAAAATTGTGTTTTCTTTCATTCCACTTTACCTCATTTCATCATTCTTTTATCACTTCATAAGCCTAAAATCAATGAAGAATGATTAGGATTGCTTAAAGGTTACATGCAATTGATTAACATATTGTATTTTCATGATTTTTGCTATTTTAACAATTTTCTGCAAAATAGCTACAGAATGCAGACATTTCGTAGCTGACCGGCGATTCTGCAGCTGTTTTACAGTTTGAGTGGGTTCCAGGTGTCGTCTGAAGGAAAACCGCATATGGGCATATTCCACGTCATGTCTACATGGTTTTTTGCTCACCATGAAGGAAGAAACGAATTCTGTGTGTGGTTATGCACGTGGAAACCAAAATCAAGAGGTAGACTTCTAGTAGGACTGTCTCAGTCCAGCTGTCTACAGCAAAAGTACGCAGCCTTCAATAAGAGTTTTAATTTGAATAGGAATGGGAAAGACAGTAATCCCTATGTTATCTCAAGTTCTGTTATGTAATTTCATTATAAATATGACTTGGGAGACCAAGCAACGTTGGTTAGAGATCTTAGTTAGTTTTTGGTTTTTGCTGTTAGGTTCCAGAACCGTGAATACTATGTTTCAGTCTTTTTCTCCTTTAATGAAAGAAACAACATTTCTGTGAACGTGCTGAGTCAATTTTAAGTTAGATTGCATGCTACCAGGTGGTGGAGGGCCCCTACCTCCTGTGCAGCTCTGTTTTCATAATTTAGATAAGTGTTTTAGCTCTGTTTTCACAGTTTAGATACGTATTTACTTTCAGTCTTTTGTTTATGTTTCAATTGCATTAGATAGTACAGCCAGACTTGTTTTTGTAATACGAAATAGACTAGTTGCATGATTAATTTAGTCATAACACTCCGGAGGTAGAATGCATATGGTTCAGATTTGTCCTTTCTTTTCAAGTATGATAATGGCTCTTTAGTTTGATATTGTTCATTGTAGATTAATAGCATCTTAGTTTAGTTTTAACTCATTGCTTTAACACTTCAAGTTTAGTTGTTGTCCATTGTAGCTTACTTTGTCTTAGTTGATAAATTCAATCTCACAGGCTTAATTATTTACAAAACTTCTTTTGTTTAAAATTCATACTCATACACAATTATCTAGACAGAAGATAGTATTATTATAAGGTCTGGAGTATTTTGCAGCTTCTTTATCATTTCACAAACAAGCCTCTTTCTCAAAGACTCTTTTTGAAAGGAAATCTATAACTTTTGAGAAAGGTTTGATGGTGTTAAATTGAGTTGCAAAACAGAAGTAGGAACTAGTTTAGAGAAGAAACTTTACCTTGTTACAAATATTCTTTTCCACATATTTTCCAACAAATATCTATTCATGGATAAAGATGTTGTACATTGTAAGTTATCTGTTTGATTAGTGATTTAGGAGAAAACTTCATTTACACTTAGCTTGTTCATTTCTCAGGTTCATTTCAATTTCATGTTGTGAGTTTACAATAGAGTCATTATCAAGCTGTGTATTTGTTGGTTGCTAGTCATAGTTAGACTCTGTTTTGTTTCAGCATTTGCATTTGTTTACCATCATAGTTTAGGCTTCACTCTGTTTTGACCAATAGTTTCCCTTCATTAGCACTTAGTTCTTTTCCATTTCAAAATAAAACCATAAAACCAAAAACATCAGAAAACACTAAACACAACGAAGTAGGAAGAGGTTACTTAGGCACATATAGTGCACCACACTTCAGCAGTTTACTGACCCTGGTTGAAAATTAAATGAGCTCAATTTAGGAGACTAGGTTGAGACCAAACATTTTGGCGCCGTTGCCGGGGAAGTGTAACTAGGTATCCTGATTTCCTACATCCACAAAAAAACAAAAACAAAAACTTCAATCACCTACCACACCCACTATATCATGTGGTGCAGTAAGAGCCACACATCCACATCATGAATTCATATTTGCAGGTAGAAGAAGAGGTGACAAAGGAGGTTGAAGAAATGGATGGAGATGATGACAATGAGGAAGATCCTTTTGGATTTCCCATTCAAGAAACTGATATCAACATTCAAATAAAGAACATCCATCCATCTGTACTTCCTAACTTCAAAGGTATGAGATCAGAAGACCTGGAAACCTTTCTTTTTGAATTTGAAATAATTTGTAGATCTTATGGCTACTCATTGCACATGAAAAAATTGAATTTGTTTCCGGCAACATTGAAGGATAGAGCTCTTAGATGGTTCATGAATTTAGGAACAAATTCTATAAGGACATGGGATGATATGAAAAGAGTATTTTTGGAAAAATATAAAAGTTATTGCATGCACCATGACCTTAGAAATGAAGTCTTTAACATGAACCAAAAAGAGGATGAAAGCCTAGAAGATTTAGTAGAGAGATTTACTTATAATATCAAAAGATCTAAATTGCATAATTTAGGATCAGATGCATTAAAAACTCTCCTACTAAATGCTATAAAGGATGAATGGATTGATCTTCTTAATCTTGTTGGAAAAGGAGATGTTTATCGATTGTCATTTCAAGAAATTTGTGAACTATGCAAGAACATATCAAGAGGAAAAGCAAAGTGTGTAAGGTCCCCTCAAGATCCATTTGTGGCAAAAGTAAGTAAGTCAGCATCAAGATTGGTAAGTCAAATTGAACCTAACAATTTGATAAACATTCTTGGTAATTTAAATGAACAAACTGACATGCTAAGAATGCAAAACAAGCGAAAATTTGCTTCATCTATATTTTTCCCTAAATGTAGAAAGAAACATACTTTGCATGAATGTCCACTTGATAACATTAAAATGTGTAAAATTTGTGCAGGATCACATACTACTGAAGATTGCCCATCATTACCAGGGTTGAAGGAAATTTACCAAAAGGATAATGGAGCAAATCAAGCACAAGAGCAACTTTGTTATGTAGCTCCAAGAGGGCTATGGCAGCCTCATCAACCCAATATGATGCAATATCCTTATGCACAGTTTCAAGGTTATGCACATCAACCTCAAGGTAATTGGAGAACACCCTTGCCTTGGCAATCTTGGCCATCTCAATCCCAACCTCAAAACCAACTTTGGAAACCTTGGCCATATCAATCCCAACCTCAAAACCAACTTTGGAAACCTTGGCCATCTCAATTCCAACCTCAAAACCAATCTTGGCAACAAAGTTGGCAAAGGCCATACAAAGGAAATCCACTTTCTCCTCAATCTTTTCTTCTCTATCCTCAATACCATGATCAATGTTATCCATACCATTTGTCTCCACCAAAACATCAAAATCACCCTCATTTGACCTCAATTCAACCTTTTCCATTACCATTCACACAAGCACCCCAAAGATTCCCCATTCCACTACCTCCACAACCATTTCATATCCCCAACATTAAAACACCTCAATCAACTTACAAATCTGAGGTATTGCAAAATGATTCACCAGCTGTCATTGAAGAACAACAAACAGAAGAAGAAGACTCAAATAAGGTCCAAGAATCAGGGATGTCTATTGATAAAGAGGAGATATTGGAACCAGAGATTGAAAAGTCTCATGCATGCCTATCACTAGATTCTATGAATGAAGATCATATCTTTGAAGACTTGCATTTCATGATAGAGGAAAGACAAGGAAGACAAGATTACATTGAATCTTGGTTCAATTCAGTTATTGGATTCCAATGCTCAATTATTCAATATCTTTTGACATCATCTAAATCAAGACAATTGGCATCTCATATACAGGTACATATCAAAGAGTGTCTTTCAAACCTGCATATGAGTTTATCTATCATCTTGTTACAGACATGGTTCCATTGGAAGTACTCATATACTTGAACAAGATTTTCTTTTTCAAGTAGAGTAGGACATTAAAAAAAAAAAAAAAAAAAAAGGAGTAAAGAGAAAAATAAGTCCTATTGTGAAAACCAGCTTGCTGGCGCAATTGGACATGAGCTTTGTTTGAAAACCAGGCAACTGGCGGGCAAAGTTCACAATAAGTTCTGCAATTTCATGATAGTTTCAATCTTTCATGGTTCTTCAAATCATTCTTGGTTCTATGCTCGAGTTGGATGATGTGGAATTCCTTAAGGTCCACCTTCCAATAGATCTTGTCCCATCGACCTCAACACTTTATCTGGGATCAAGATTAGAGATTATTTGAAGTGCCTTGGAGCTTGCATTCATCAATGGAAAGCCTCCTCGTTGATAACAATGGGAATACAACAATGTCTCTTGATTGTCAAATCTTGCAGGCGACTCGACTTCGACACATTCATTCGTCCCTGTCAAGATGCACTGAGGTACCTTGACATTCATTTACATTATCGGTGATTTGTCTCGCATTGGTTAGCGATTTTCATTATTGATCGGTAATCCAATGATTTCTTCCCATGCTCGACTTCGACACATTTATTCGCATGGTAAGAATTGTACCATGAATGTTGGCTTTGATGAAGACTAATGGTTTTATGGAATCAACAACAACTTGCAGCAGTGAATTTTATTAGTTTCTTGTAGCAGCATGTTCATACTTTTGTCAATTCAATAACAGCTGCGGAAAGTGGCAGTTTCTGCAGCCATTGTTGTAGCAGTCTGTTTTCGTCTTTTTGCAACTTTTTCCAGAAGGCAGTTTTGGCGCAACTTTTGCAAGAGACTGGAGCAGAAATAAAAAAATTCTGAGCTTCTGTGTTTTCTCAGAATATGATAAATTGAGTAAGAAGCGGAAAGAATTTGAAAAAAAGAAATTTTTAAGGGCATTTCAAAAGGGTTTTTCAAGCATATTTTCAATTTTCAGCATTATGGACAGAATAGGACAGATTTGAGTATTTTTGCACAGCAGCACCTTTTCTTCATCAAAATGAAATTCTGGAAGCATGTGGCAGTAGAGAAGGTAAAAATACACAGTTTCCCATTGGAATCACTCAATTTGGCCTTAAAATGAGTCTGTGGCGTACTTTTTTGTAGCAACATTGGGCAGAATGAAGGGTGAAACAAGGCAGAAATTGATTTTATCATAATTTTCAAACCGTGCATCCGTTGGCCCTGAAATTTTTATGGTAAATGCATTGAGGTAGGGTGAATAAACACAGAAAATTTCAGAAAGTTTCAGTGTGTATTTTTCAAGAAATTGGCCACTTTCACCTACAGCCATTTCTCATTTTCCGGGAGATCCGTGCAACCAATGGCAGAGATTTTTCGCCGGAAGATGCATAATAATATTGGTAACAACCTCAGAAATTTTCAGGGAATTCTGATGTACCATTTGAGAGAAATTGCAAAATTCATTTCATTCTACAAGTCCATTCCACTTTCACTCCATCTCACGCCATTTTCATTTCATTTCACAAGTCCTATTCCACTTTCACTCCATCTCACGCCATTTTCATTTCATTTCACAAGTCCTATTCCACTTTCACTCTATCTCACGCCATTTTCATTCCATTTTACAAGTCATACTCCACTTTCACTCCATTACATTTCACATCCATATTCCATAGCCATACTTCATTTGTTTTTACAGATTGCATGTTGCAGCCACATCTTGTTCAGCAGTTCTAACATAATTGTACAGCCTACAAAGAGATGATGATTACAGGAAATAGAAGGATTCTGTTTTGAAGACCAACAAGCTCAAAGAAAACCAATGGAACAAAATCAAGCACAGTAATTAACAAGGTCAAAATTCTGAGGTAAATTGTGAAAATTATTTTAATAGCAAAAAGTCAAAACATGAAATAGATACAATGTGTATAATCATGTGTTTCCTAAACAACCTATCATTCGAATTGATTAGCCATATCCCTTATCCAACATTCCATATCTCACCACAAGGTCATCATAAATTCTCCATCAGATCCATAGCCACTTCATTTTCCCTTATACCTTAATCACCTCCATCCATTCACTTCCATTACAGTTTGTAGCCAATCCATCTCTAAGTGCAGAAAGGTAATTCTAAGGGTGAAGCATCATTCTTCAACTAATCCATCTTCAGACACAGAGATACAGTTTCAAAATAAAGCATCATACTTTGTAGTCAATCTAGCTTCAAGCATAGAAAAGTAATTCTGAAAGGAAGATAATCTGCACAAAGGAGGAATGTGGCTAATTACCAGAACACAATCAGTTGAAGTCAAGTATTTGGAAGGATATCCACAAGTCAAGGAGCTACTACAATAAGAAGGGAGGCTAAATTTTATAGAGAAATTTGATGGCTTCCATAAGGAGATTATAAAATATTTTGTCAAATCTTTTGATGGAGCAGAAGAAGAAAATCTGACATGGTTATTGAAAATAAAATTGACACTCCACTACAAGAGGAAGATGAAGAACTAATTTCTGAAAAGAGATTAGGGACAAAAGAAGCAGAAAGAAAAAATTTGGATGTTTCAGAGTACATGAAATAAGTTTTGATGAAATTGCATGAGGACATGCAATAGTCTTGCAGTGGGGGTATGTTGAGCCTCAAAATTGTGTTTTCTTTCATTCCACTTTACCTCATTTCATCATTCTTTTATCACTTCATAAGCCTAAAATCAATGAAGAATGATTAGGATTGCTTAAAGGTTACATGCAATTGATTAACATATTGTATTTTCATGATTTTTTCTATTTTAACAATTTTCTGCAAAATAGCTACAGAATGCAGACATTCCGTAGCTGATCGGCGATTCTGCAGCTGTTTTACAGTTTGAGTGGGTTCCAGGTGTCGTCTGAAGGAAAACCGCATATGGGCATATTCCACGTCATGTCTACATGGTTTGTTGCTCACCATGAAGGAAGAAACGAATTCTGTGTGTGGTTATGCACGTGGAAACCAAAATCAAGAGGTAGACTTCTAGTAGGACTGTCTCAGTCCAGCTGTCTACAGCAAAAGTACGCAGCCTTCAATAAGAGTTTTAATTTGAATAGGAATGGGAAAGACAGTAATCCCTATGTTATCTCAAGTTCTGTTATGTAATTTCATTATAAATATGACTTGGGAGACCAAGCAACGTTGGTTAGAGATCTTAGTTAGTTTTTGGTTTTTGCTGTTAGGTTCCAGAACCGTGAATACTATGTTTCAGTCTTTTTCTCCTTTAATGAAAGAAACAACATTTCTGTGAACGTGCTGAGTCAATTTTAAGTTAGATTGCATGCTACCAGGTGGTGGAGGGCCCCTACCTCCTGTGCAGCTCTGTTTTCATAATTTAGATAAGTGTTTTAGCTCTATTTTCACAGTTTAGATACGTATTTACTTTCAGTCTTCTGTTTATGTTTCAATTGCATTAGATAGTACAGCCAGACTTGTTTTTGTAATATGAAATAGACTAGTTGCATGATTAATTTAGTCATAACACTCCGGAGGTAGAATGCATATGGTTCATCTTTGTCCTTTCTTTTCAAGTATGATAATGGCTCTTTAGTTTGATATTGTTCATTGTAGATTAATAGCATCTTAGTTTAGTTTTAACTCATTGCTTTAACACTTCAAGTTTAGTTGTTGTCCATTGTAGCTTACTTTGTCTTAGTTGATAAATTCAATCTCACAGGCTTAATTATTTACAAAACTTCTTTTGTTCAAAATTCATACTCATACACAATTATCTGGACAGAAGATAGTATTATTATAAGGTCTGGAGTATTTTGCAGCTTCTTTATCATTTCACCAACAAGCCTCTTTCTCAAAGACTCTTTTTGAAAGGAAATCTATAACTTTTGAGAAAGGTTTGATGGTGTTAAATTGAGTTGCAAAACAGAAGTAGAAACTAGTTTAGAGTAGAAACTTTACCTTGTTACAAATATTCTTTTCCACATATTTTCCAACAAATATCTATTCATGGATAAAGATGTTGTACATTGTAAGTTATCTGTTTGATTAGTGATTTAGGAGAAAACTTCATTTACACTTAGCTTGTTCATTTCTCAAGTTCATTTCAATTTCATGTTGTGAGTTTACAATAGAGTCATTATCAAGCTTTGTATTTGTTGGTTGCTAGTCATAGTTAGACTCTGTTTTGTTTTAGCATTTGCATTTATTTACCATCATAGTTTAGGCTTCACTCTGTTTTGACCAATAGTTTCCCTTCAGTTAGCACTTAGTTCTTTTCCTTTTCAAAATAAAACCATAAAACCAAAAACATCATAAAACACTAAACACAACGAAGTAGGAAGAGGTTACTTAGGCACATATAGTGCACCACACTTCAGCAGTTTACTGACCCTGGTTGAAAATTAAATGAGCTCAATTTAGGAGACTAGGTTGAGACCAAACAGGACCTACCTATGGTTTTGTGCAGGGCTTGTGCACATGGTTTTGGGCATGATGGTTTTCTTCCCATGGTATTTTGTAGATCCAATCAAGGGAACTACAGTTGTTCTAATCTAGGGTTAATGGATTGGGGTTTATGAACAACATGTATATATATATATATATATATATATATATATTGTAAAGTTGAAAGGAACATAATGAAAAATCAATCTGGCAGTCTCGGTTTTGGGATCCATGGGAAAATATCTGTGTATATTTATGCTTTATTTTATCGCCATTTTTTTATCTTTGTTTTAAGAATTCATTTGCATGTAATTTATTTACAAGGTTAAAACCTACATTTGGTATCAAATTTGTTTCAGCTTCAAGGGGACGCCTTTGCTGATGAAGGCTTTTCCTTGGGCTCATGGTAGACCATGTTCAGTGGGAGAACTGCAGAATCGATTATTGCGTTGAAAGAAGATGGTGAGCAGTGGAAATATGGAGATAGAGAAATTTAAGGGTTAGATTTTTGAGTTGTGGAAGCTCAAGATGGAGGATCTTCTGGTGTATAAAGATAAGTGGATTATGGTAGATCCTAGTAATAAACCAATGGAAATGTCAGTAGAAGAATGGGATAATTTGGATCAGAAGGCAAAGAGCACAATATGGTTGTGTATATCATATTTAGTATTATTGAATGTATCAGGAGAAGCTACGGTGAAGGCTTTTTCAGACAACTTAGGGACTTTGTACTAATCTAAGTCTATGGTGAACAATCTGTTCCTACGAAAAAAATTGTATATCCAAAGGATGAAGAATGGAGACTTGGTGACAGAGCATTTGAATGCCTTTAATATTGTAGTAAGCCAGATTTTATATGTTGATATTAAAATTTCAGACGAAGATAAGTGCATCAATTTTTTGTTTTCTCTACCAGATTTGTGGGATAGTATGGTTGTTGCAATATGTAGCAATGCAACTACTTTGAATTTTTATGAAATAGTCTCATCTTTGTTGTTGGAGGAGATGAGACGGAAAATATGGAGAGCTTGAATGGATATGTCTTATCTATACAAGGACAGTCCGAGAACAGAAACAAAAATATGTCCTCGAGTGGGAGATCTAAATCTAGAGGGAGATCTAAATCTTGAGAAAACTTGTAAAGGTATGCTGGAAATGCGAAAAGGAAGGGAACTACAAAAGGGACTGTAGATCTAAAGCTCTTGAGAAAGGAAAGAGATCTGATGATGCACTTCTGCAAAGGAAAAAAAGACCTCAAATTAACGTGGGGATGTGTACTTGGCGTCTTCTTCAAGTACACATGTAGATCATGAGGCATGGTTGATTGACTCAGGTATATTCTTTCACTTCAATCCCCATAGCGAGTGGTTCTGCGAGTATGAGAAATATGGTGGTGATAATGTATTCATAGGGGATGACAAGAAGGCCAAAAATGTCGGACACTGAAAATTCAAGTTGAAGTTGCAAGGTGGAAGGATTAGAATGCTTCCTGGTGTTCTCCATATTCCTACATTGGCCAAAAATCTGATTTATGTAAGAAATATGGATGATGCAAGTGCAAAAATAGTGTTCGAGAAGGATACCTAAAAATGGTTTGGGGAGCACTGGTATTTATGCAGGGAGTTCGGATTGGAACTTTGTACAATCTTTTGAGTAGCACAGTTATTGATGGGTGCAACAACTATGTGGTTCCTGAAAGTGGTGCTAAAAACCTCATTGCCTCTAGAGAAAAGACCATGCTATGACATCAAAGGCTTGGACATATTGGAGAGAAGGGCCTTCAAATACTTCATGGTAATGGTATGGTAGAAGGTAGGTATAATTTCTCTCTGGATTTTGACTTCTCTGAAAATTGTGTATATGAGAAGTAGATTCGGGTGAGTTTCCCCTCTAGTGCTAAGAGGGAGAACTGTATATTAGAGGTTGTACATAGTGATGTGTTTGGACCCATGTCGGTTCCATCACTGGGTAATTTTGTGTACTATGTATCATTTATAGATGACTTCTCTAGGAATACATGGATATATATCCTCAAGAAGAAATATGAAATATTTGAAAAGTTTAAATAATTTAAGGCTTTGGTAGAAAACAAGACAGAGAAGAAGATAAAGGTGTTGAGGATAGATAATGGTGAAGAGTTCTGCAAGAAGGAATCTGAAGAGTTCTATAAGAAGTGTGGTATAGCACAACATAAGACTAATCCAACAAATCTCAACAAAATGGAGTTGCAGAAAGAATGAACAAGATGTTGATGGAAAAGGCAAGAAGCATGCTCAATGTTGTCGGGTTAGGACAATAATTATGGGCAGAGGTATTAGAGACTACATGTTACCTGATTAACAGATCACCTTCATCAACGTTAGAGGATAAGACTCCACATGAGGCATGGAGTGGTAAGAAACCCTGTCTTTCACATATGTGGGTATTTGGCTATGATGCATATGTACATGTTCCAAAGGAGAAAAGAACCAAGTTGGATAGTAAATATGAAAGGTGCATCTTTATTGGGTATAAGGATGGTTTAAAAGGTTAAAATATTTGGAACCCAGAAACAAGGAAGGTTATGTACAATCAAGATGTGAAAGATGTTATTAAACATGAATTCCTACCAAAGGAACCTGAGAAGATAGAGTTTGAGCTAAAGGAGGAAGAATCAGACTCTACAGTAGAACATGAATCAAAAGATGAAGAGCCACAAACTCTAGCTGTGAGAAGATGAGTTCGAGAAATAAGGCAACAAAAAGTTATAGTCCATATGATTTCAGTTTAAATTTTTCTTTATCTATTACTGATGATGATCCAAGAACTGTTAGGGAGGTTGTAGATTCAGAGGATGAAAAACTTTGAAAAGAGGCCATGTTTGATGAAATGGCATCTTTGGACAAAAATGAGGCTTCGGATCTGGTGGAGTTGTTGGCTAGAAGGAACCCCGTTAGAATCAAATGGGTGTTTAAGAAGAAGGTGAATGTCGAAGGAAAGGTTGAGAAAACAAAGCTCGATTGGTAGAAAAATTTTATTCCAAGGTGTTGAGAATTTATTTTGGAGATATTTTTTCTCATGTTCCCAAGTTAGCTTCTATTATATTACTCGTATATATTGTCTTTTATTTTTATTTTGAGGTAGAACATATGGATGTGAAGACAACATTTCTTCACGGGGATCTGGAAGAAGAGATCTACATGAAACAACCTGAAGGATTTATGTTGAAGGGTAAGAAAGAACTGGTATGAAGGTTAAAAAAGTCTTTGGATGGGTTAAAACAATTACCAAGGATGCGGTATCAGCAATTTGATACATATATAGGGGTACTTGGCTTCACCAGAAGCAAAGCAGATCACTATATGTATTTCTAATTAATTGGTGACCGTGTTATTTATTTGGTCTTGTATGTGGATGATATGTTGCTGATTGGAAATGACAGAAATTATCCAAGATTTTAAGACCCAATTGTCCTTCAAATTTGACATGAAGGATCTTGGTGTTGCAAAATCTATTTTGGGCATGGAATTAAACAAGATTGAGAAAAGAGGAAGCTTTGGTTAAACCAGAATAAGTATGTCGAGACAATATTGTAGAGGTTTAATATGCAAGATAGTAAACCAATGAAGGTTTCTATTCCTATAGTTGTAAAGTTATCTGTTGAACAGTGTCCCAAGACACAAGAAGAGGAAGAGGACATGTCTTGTGTTCCATATGTAAGTGCAATTGGTAGCCTGACGTATATGAAATGGTATGTACTAGACTAGATATTGCACATGTAGTGGGAGTATTGAGAAAGTTTATGTCAAAACTAGGGAAGGAGCATTGGACAACAATGAAGCGGGTTTTTAGATATTTGCGTGGAAATAGTGATTATATTTTGTGCTACCAAGGAAGAATACGATTGGATAGTATTTTGGATATCCGTCGCTTTGTTGATGTAGAGTGGGTTGGAGATCTAAATTGAAGAAGATATACAAGTGGGTATATGTTTAACCTATTTGGAGGAGCAAAAGACAGTATATAATGGCTCTCTCAACTACAGAGGCTGAATACATGACAACCAATCATACAAGAAAGAGAGCAGTTTGGTTGTAGAGATTTTTTTCAAGTATGGGGTTGGTACAACGAGCTATGAGGATAGACTGTGACAACCAAAATGCAACTTTCTTGGCAAAGAACCATGCTTATCCTTCAAAGACAAAGAAAATTGATGTTCAATATCACTTTGTGAGGGATATGGTTGAGGACAAAAAGGTGTTGCTGGTAAAGGTGAACACTTCGAAGAATGTCGCATATGCATTTGTGAAGTTTGTGATCACTGAGAAGTTTTCTTGGTGTAGAGAAATAAGGGGCATTGCAGGGCTGGACCAATGACTAAGCTCTCTTGTGACCCCCTGTGTGGAAAAGAAAATAACAAGTGGTAGAATGTTGGGTGTGTGTTATATTCTTTCCACGACGAGAAGTGGGAAATTTTCTTTTGACCCTATAATAGGTGGGTGGACCAACCTATGGTTTTGTGCATGGATTTTGCACATGGTTTTAGGTATGATAGTTTTCTGTCCATGGTATTTTGTAGATCCGGTCAAGGGAACTACGAATATATTCTAATCCAGGGTTAATGGATTGGGGTTTATGAATGCTTCGACATTTATATACATACTGTAGAATTGAACTTGATCTCACTACAAGTCATGTGCTTATATATATAAAAGTAGTTTATGCATCCTTTGAAATGGCCCATTATCATATGTCAACATTTTACTAATTTATACAACTACATAAATATGCATCTCGAGGGGAAAAAAATATATTGCTTGAACTTGATCTCACAATACACCATTTGCTTGAATACATTTTCGTTAAGTATTTATAGCTAATCCCTAAATAGCTAATCAGCATTTACGGATCATTTAAGATGTAATTTATATAACCACGCTCATATGTATAGGCATGCGTGAAAAGAAATATTAAAAATAGTTAAAGAACGTGAATCATAAGATTTAATTTTCCAATACTTATTTTGTGTTTGTTGGAAACTCAACTTTATTTCGGATATGAAATTCCGTTAATGTCATGGAATTATATTACATATAAGTATACTCCGATCTATTGTTTTTCCGAATGGCGTTGGCAACAGAAGTGAGAAACTCATCTTCGGCGGAACGTAAAACAATTTTTACCCCATTACTAGTCCTCTCTAAACATTGTAGGTCAGCCGTGAGCAGTTCCAAGAAGGTTCGGTGGACGAATCGTAATTGGTGTCAAAGTTCAAAGTCTGCGCTTTTACACAATGCCTTTCCACCATCTGTCACCCACAAAGTCGTTTTGTTGTGCTCGTCAATTTGGTCGTAGTGATTTTTTGCATTTTCCAAGGTTTGCTGCCTTTATTCTACCAACTGCGCTATAATACTGCCCGGCGCATGATATACAAAGCCGTATTATACTGAAGAGGAACTTGTGGCCACTGGCATCCTACGAGCTTTAATTCAGTCACATAACTCAATATAATACGCAATCTCGATGATAGAGTCGGTCAATATAATCCTTGTCAAAGTAGTTTAGCATAAATTCTTACATTTTTATTTAATTAAGTTGCAATTGGAAGCTAATCATTAAGATAGATTCTTTGGGTTGCACGTTAAAGCCAAAAAAGAATCAAAATCGGCTTATATTTATATAGAAGCATCTTCTCAAATCAGCTGTACAGCATCAATATAGTACAATACTACACAAATATATTAAACGGCTATTCATCCTCCTTACAAACACTGGTGGTGATAGAAAGTGGAGTTTCCCAAACATCAAAGACATCTTCTTCATCATACAAAACAAACAGACGGTCTCCGCCAACAGCAATATCGGCGATAGCGCCTCCACATGATCTGTGATTGTTCTCTATCTGCGATGTGAGCACCCAATGAGGAGCACAGAATACGTGCACCTTCTGCTCTTTTGTTGAAAAAAGCTGCAGTCCGCAAGCTGCCAGTTTGGAATACATTTTTTCTGATTGAGATACCGTCTTTCTTGGCCGACTCCGGTGACACCACTTGACATGGTTCATGAACCGAATATCAAGAAATCCGAGATTATCATATTGATTGACCACGCATACTGTTCTGCAATCCTCCATGCCCACGGTGTCGACCACCACTTTGTCGTCCAACAAATGGCCGTCTGTCCACGTCAAGGCTGCGCTGTTCTTTTCCCTAAAATCCATCAAGCTGATGTGACCATCATCACTTCGAGGATACAGAGTCGCCCCCAGCAGGAGATTGCTCTCCGGAAGCCACTGTAGCTTCCCTGCATCCCCAAGGGACCAATCATATACGAAATCCACTTGCTGACCTGTACTCTGATCCCACACCCCTACTCCGTATTCGGCTTTTAACCCTCTGCAACTCGCGTACACGTGACCGCGGCTGCTGCTTGCGAGCGCTCCGGCCGTAAAATTCTTGTGTTGGTCGCCTTGATGGCACACCTGGAATCTATGCTGCAGCTTTCCCGTTCTGGTATTGAAGCTCGCCATGCCGCCGTGGCTGGGCCTTTCCACGCTGGCGCAAGTGCCGATGACGAGGCGTTGGGGATTCAGAAAACCCACATCGTTAACGAGATGATAATCAAGATTGAGGGGTTGTAGCTCCTCCATGGTCCAATCGTAGACATGTACCATGCTGCCGTGTGCCACGCAGCATCCTCCGTCCTGCGATGCTCTGATGGCGGTGGCGTCACCGGTGGCTCTTCCACGAATCGAAGCGGAAAGCCGAATTCGGTTTCCGTCGAAGCTGCGACCCCATGTAGCGGTATGGACTCTGTCCATGAGACCATAGTAGAGCGCCTCTCTGTAAAGAACCCTGTGGGACATGTGTGGAGGGACGTGAAGTTCCCCTGTTCGGAGAAAGTCGAGGAGAAGGGAGAAATAGGATGGATTTCTGTCAATGAAATACTCGTGGGTATTTGGTTTTTCAGGCGCCCAATCGTGGCTGATCATGGCTCCCAGCATCGATTCCCGCCCTGCGTTGGCCAGAGTGCTCCGGTTCGTCACAAATAGTTTGCCCCCCACGTTCAGTTTAACTTTGTGATCATCATCATCCTGCTCTCTTCTCATCGCCATCCCCACTAATCCCTATAATCTAAAAGCCCTCTGCTG
Organism: Pinus albicaulis; assembly: GCA_034641835.2. Classification (NCBI taxonomy): domain Eukaryota; kingdom Viridiplantae; phylum Streptophyta; class Pinopsida; order Pinales; family Pinaceae; genus Pinus; species Pinus albicaulis. The sequence goes on from CM076580.1 coordinate 1,721,487,309, forward strand.
TGAATTAAAAAAGGCGCTGTATGAAGTTGAAAGTTTGAAAGAAATACCTACAACTCCCAAAGAAGTGAGTGGCTGTGGTCAACACCGAACTGGCATTCTGTAAAATATGGTTGAGTGGCCACTATGTCATGATGAAATGGGTGAGATATACCCTTTCATTGACCCAGTAGATTACACGTCATCTCCATTAACCTCACCTTATAGATGAACCTGATTGTATGCCAGAAGTTAGTTCACATTGCCGTGGCTTTTTTTTTTCCGAGATAATCCATTTAGAATGCACGGCCCGTGATGAAAAGACGTGCAACATGAAGGGGGGCTGTTTGAGTGTGTTGCATCTGCATCAACATTCTCTGGTTCTGAATTCGACAAAAAGCAGTACGCAATATACGGCCATAAACTCCAAATTGCAGCAGTACAGTAGGCATACCAAACGGCCTTTTATATGAAAACGTAAATCAAATGACGGTCAATGTTTCCGTCTTTCACCGTCCTGTGCGCCATCGTCGGCGAAGTCCGTCAGCGGTCAATTTTGTTAATCTTCCGGTGGGCCAGACGCCCTGGATTTTGACATACGAATTCTCCTCATTTTCTCTCTGGCCGCCGTGCAGACCTCGTCAAAGTCCCGTTACGAATTTTCCACAAGAAATATTTTTAATCGTACATGATGTCCAAGTATTCATTTTTAAAAAAATATTTGCAGTCACGCCTCTCTTGTTTTCTCCCGATTGGATGATATGGCATCTTCAATTCTAATTTTAATTTTTAACTTTTATTCTGAACTGGCCGGCTTAGTATTCAGGGACCCAATCAAAGCGTATGGAGCAATGCACAATTCGATACTTGTAGAATCACAAACCCAGGCTTGATTTTATTATAATTCCATAGCTGTTTATGTAACGAAATATAACTTGCGCTATCGATGATGGAGTCGGTTCGAAGATATAGCTGGCAGCTTTTTCGCATAAATTCCAGGTACTTACGCATAAAATTTTACACTCTTTTATGTAAGGCGGGAAAAGTATATATTTCTCACACAAAACTCTTTCGGTTGATACACAGGGCGAAGTTTTTTACAATCACCGAACGCTAAAATTTTCTAAATAATTTCTCTAAACAGTACTAAAATACAATACAATATATAACTGTGTTATAAAATAATTAGCCGTATAATATAGTAAAAATAAATCAGTCAACATTGATCTTAATTTTGAATTTTTTATGAATTGAGAAAGATCAAATGAGCTGTAATTTTTTTTACTAAAAAGTGATTTGATTTCTCTAAATACTTGGTAGATTCAAAATTAAGATGGATCTAGGCCTATATATATATATAATTCTTAAATAAAAATACCATGGAAAAATTATGGGTCATGAAAATCTATAACCAATAAACCACTAATAGTAAATTGACTATTTTACTCTTAATGATGGTTTTCTAGATTATGTGACCGTTTATTGAAGAATAGCAATTCCGATTTTCCACAATATTAACAAAACTTCTTTGACCTTTCAAATTCCAATGGGATCCATCTTCAAGACATGTGAATGAGAGCTTGAAAGGATAACAGACCAAAACAAATAGTAAACGAAAAATCAATAAAGACTAAGAGAGCCAACCATTCAATTAATTTATTATTCAATTTATTAATTAAAATAAAATACTATAATGTTATTAGTATACCCTAATTAATTAATAATTAATATTATTAATATTTATTCCTAAATCACTATTAATAATGATTATAGTGACATATTAATAATGATAATTAATAATCTCATATTATTAATAATAATGAATCATCTTGTCTGTGGGGTCTTGGTTAAAGGGTGATGAGGCCAGCTGTTATAGCACTCATCACAGGTTCAATTCCCTTCCCCTATCAGGGTGATGTATATTTATTTTTAATTTTAATTTTAATTTTAAAACAATAATTGTATAATTAATTTTTTATTCTATATTTATTCTTTCAAATTAATAAAATTAATATTATTAAATAAGAATTAATATTTTAAATATTTTCAAATAATCCATCTAATTTTTTTAAATAATGATTATAGATTAATAATTTTATAACTATACTATTAATGATTTTTTATAAACTAACAAATATTATTTACATTATTTATGAAATATTTTAATTCTCAATTTTATTTTTATGTAATAATTTTACCAAGTCAAAATGTTTACATAACATAATAGGATATGATACATCTCTTCCATAATTGGCCTCTCAGCGCAACAAGATAGCTACTAAGCAACAAGCCCCTTTAAGACCCAAGACCAATGAGGTGAGCTCTTGATCAGTAAAATGTCATAATATGAAGTTGTGCTAATGTAGGTTGCAAGTGCAAGAAAACAAACAGTTAGTGCGTGCGTAGTAGAAAAAGAGACAATTTATTTATCATGTGAGTAGGTGCACCTTCAGTGTTCGAAGCACAAACAAAACCCATAGATTCACACCATGACTTAGTCAAGATAAAGAAGGTCGAGGTGGGAAGGAGATAGAGAGAAAAATCTACTCTTTAGCATCAAATAAAGAAGGTCGAGGTGGGAAGGAGATGGAGATAAAAAGCTACTCGTTAGCATTAGATTAATAAGGTCGAGGTGGGAAGGAGATAAAGAGAAATAACTAATCTTTAACATCAAGGAGAAATTAGAGAAAGAGGGTGTGACATAGTGAGAAAGAGACCAAGGGAAAATAAAATGCAAATTATAAATTAAATGAAAATATTGATCAATGTAAACTGTTAAATAGGAAAATTATGTTATTTGACACCCTAAACCACAATTCCATCTTTCTTCACCATATTAATATGCTAACGAGCCTCTAAATTTAAAGGCATATGTGATGCAATGATATCACATTTAATGGATAATGAAATCCCTATGTCTACATTTACCAAATTATGTACAATAGCAAATAAGAACTCGTATGGGAACTAAATTTTGAAATTTCTTGAAACATTAAGATATCAACCGTATGCACAAAAAATGTATAATCATTTCAAATTAAATAAATCATATTTACAATTTATTGAAAAGTAAACTACATTGGCAACACTTTACTCATTACTCATATTGTATAATTCAATTGGATATAAATATTTTACATATTTCTATAGTATGCCCCAGTAACATTCCTTCAAATATCCAAGTCACACAAGCATATATGTTCTTCATAAATATATAGCATTACATGTTGTGAATGCATATAATTCCATCAAAAGATAATCTTAAGACGCAAAACTTGGATCATGCATATACTTCAATTGAAAAAATTATGATTTGATAAAGCTTTTGTTTGTAAGCCGATGCAAGATGAAAAATTTCCATTAATAAAAGAGATTTTACATTGAGATCATGTTTATCAAAAAAAACTTATGGGAATGCAAAACATCCAACCAGAATCAAAGCTTCCAGAAATCAAGTAAATTATCTTGACCCGACATCATCAATTTTTTAGAAAACATTACCCAGCTAGTTACAGAGATATTCCCACCCAAAAAATGATAAGATTCTTAGTACCAAAACATAAAGACAATAAATTTTATCCAATGAGCAAACCACGAGTATGTCGGGTTGACGCCATGTTCTCCAACAAAACCAATAGTGCAATTGACACTGTAGAGAAAAACAAAACCAAACTTTGCAGCAAAGAAAATATCCCTACTCTGAGATGACCACCAGAGAAAGAGGAGCTAGTATGTCATGTTGATGCCATGTTATCCACCGAAGCCAGTAGTGTCATCGACATTGTAGAGAAAAATCAAAAATAAACTTTGCATCCAAGACAATACCCTTAGTCTGAGATGACCACTTGAGAAAGAGGAGTTCCATTAGTTGGTGGAGAAATGTTGGGAGGTGAAGCTATGTTGATCAATTGAACATCAATCACTACTGGAGTGTCAATGATATTTTCAGAGTCAAAATTAGAGTCTAAGACTACATACTTTTCCACCCTTTGTAGGTGTATCAATATGTCATCCTTGGAGCAAGAATAAATACTTCTTAGGAGGTGTTTTGTGTCATCCTGACCGGCAAAAAAATTATAATTATCCACTTTTTTATCTCATACCACCAGACAAAATAAGGTGTTTGATTGTTAATGACTTGCAACCATGATCATCCATGATCACCCATGGTGAACTTGGTGAAGCCATGTGACAAGCCTCATAATTTGTCAAATAGTATTACATTGTGATAAACATTGTTGCCCCGTTACACTGTCACATTGTGACAAAAATATATCGATCATCACAATGTGATGAATATTGTCACATTGTGACAAACATTGTTGCAATGTTATATTAGATTGCAATTCATATCAACAAAAGTTACTAATGTGATCATCTTTGGTAAACCATGGTCACCATAATGAGCCTTTAAAAGTCATGGTCAACACATGCTCAACATGGACAACCATGGTTAAATGGTCAAACATTCCGTGAAACTTTTATGAAGGTAGCATCACATTCAAACAAATGAACTAATGTGACAAATAGGCATGCTCTATTCTAGAATAGGCCTTCAATAATTTTCATTATTTAAAACATGAGAAATCAACCTTTAAAAACCATGTTGAACCCATTCTAAACATGGCCAACCATTGTTAATATGGTCAAATATTATCAACCTACATCATCATGGTAAAACATTCTCAACCATAGCCTTCCATTATCAATATCAACAATCACAATCTATCATAGAAATCTATGGTAAACCATGGGAAAATTAGTCAAACCATGTTAATCCATGGTGAACTTGGTGAAGCCATGTGACAAACCTCACAATCTGTCAAATATTGTCGCATTGTGACAAACATTCTCACACTTTTACACTTTCCCATCATGATAGAAATATATCAAATGTCGCAATGTGACAAACATTGTCATATTGTGATAAACATTGTTACATTATTACAATAGATTTCAATTTATATTAACAACATTCACTAATGTGATTGTGCTAAGATTTATAATATTTGGGATTTATAATATTAAGTTTAATTTAGAGTTTATAATATTGGGTGTTTAATATATAGGGTTAATAATATTAAAGTGTAAGATATAAGGTTTACAATATATATACTTTAATATATTAGAGCCTATAATATTAAGGTTTAATATTAGAATTTATATTAGAATTATATATATAGAGTTATAATATAGGCTTTAATATACAACCTTATAATTAAGGTTTAATTTTTGTGTTAATAGGGTTTAATATATTTTTCCACGAAAAATCACAGTATAATTTAGCTTTTTCCCATTTTACTTTCTATACATTCCTTTACATTCAATTAAAATCTTTAAAGACCACGGTCATGACATAGACTTTAATATGTATAAATTAAAATATTTAAAGACCATGGTCATGACATAGACTTTAATAGTTAAGCAATGTATTTGCATTCAAATGAACTATTTTGATGATTAAATGGTATTTTGCATTCAATTAAACATTAACTATGCAATTATTTATTCACTCTTAAGATTAGTCTCAAGTCAAAAGGTTTTTCTATTTCACCCAATCTTCTTATCAAGGTTTTTTTTATTTCACCCAATTTTCTTATCAAGTATTTTAATTCCATAGCTTTTAAAAACAATTATTTTTACTTTTATAAAAATAAATTTATATAATTTTAATATCAAAATAAATTGAGTAGTTTTATTTCTCAATTTAATTTCAATTTATTCTTTTAAAAAATACTATGAACCAACAATATACTTAATTGTAAAAATCTTCAAACTCAATTTTTTTTAAATATTCAAGAAATTATAAAATATTTAATATTTTATTTTATTTTTAAATATTTAAGAAATTATAAAATATTTAATATTTTGTTTTAATTTTAAATATTTAAGAAATTATAAAATTTTCAATTTTTTAATTAGAATTGAAATGTGAAAAAATAATTTATTCTACAAAGATGATTTTAATATATATCAATTTGGATTCATCTAAAATCAAAATCTATTAAAAAATATATTAAATCTAAAATTAATTTTAAATTTTAATTTATTTTTTTTGGTAAGTTGAGCTAATCTATTCATTTCTATAACATAATATTACATATGCTACAGGCAGGGTTGGTAAGCTGCGCTTAACCAATCAATGCCTTTGTAACATTGTTTCTGGGCTGCCTCAGGGGAAGGGGTCGGCCCAAAAAAAACTTGAAAATGAGCTTTACATTTTGTGCAATGGTGCACATGCATATAAATACTAGAGAGTAGAAAATAACAGAAAATCCCAGTGGGCACATATGACAAAAAACAGAGTAACACTGTGCAGTTGCGTAGAAATTATTCATCATCATCATCACTGCTGTTGGGATTCTCCTCTTCAATGGGACAGGCTGGAGCCTGCACAATAGCAACTTCCACGACAGCTTTCACTTCAACAGTAGTTCGTTGGGGTAACTTGTAGGAGCGCAGAGGATGGGGGAGTCCGAGTCTACTCCGTCAGGAACCTTCGTCCAAACGTCATCAGAATCCATGATCTAGATATCCGTATTCTCAACTTCCTGCGCAGGACTAGTCAGGGGAGCCGGCGTGCGATGGAGAGAGGGTACTCTGGGAGAGGAGGTGGACGTCCTCGCGCCTCGAATTCCTCTTTGCGCTGATTTCCTAGAGGGTTCTGCTCATTGCTAGGGATCAATTTGATGGCTTGCAAGGGTGCTGGACAAGGAGCCATCAATCGATTCAAGGTGGTTATCCTCGCCGCGATGGTAACGACCTGGAAGGGCCCCTCGCTGACCACCTTGAATAATGCGTTGGTGCAATCTGGGGGCCTTTGCGCACCTGGGAGAGGAGGTAGGAGTGAAACTAGGGCTGAAGAGGCTACAAAGACTGGTGTGCAGGTTTGCAGGATGAAGAACGGTATGTAGAGGGAGTCAACGCAGCTCCACTCTGGGACTGAGGCTTCGCAGCTGATTGGAATCAGTGAGAATCCAGATCAGAAGGAGGAGAGCGAAATGAAAAGGTGACCAGATAAGTGAGAAAATGGGTAGAAGTCTAGGGGTTATATAGGTGTGAGGATGAGGTCTGTAAGGTTGGCAATTAATGATCTTCGCACAGAACTCTGTGTGGAGCTCAAGCAGCTAAGCAGGCACAGGGAAGTAGGAGTGACTTTGATGTTGATTATTTTTCATGGACATTAATGGTGGTATGGGCGAGGTGATGGTCAGGGTCAAGTGACGGAACGTGTGTCCGCTCTGCATTATCTCTCGTTCTACAAGGAGTTAAGGATAAATGGATCCGCCGCAGGTGAAGAATTGCGTTGGGAATTTATGTAGTCCATATGGGTTGAGATTTGATATTCACTCGTGTCTGGCATGTCACTCGCATCCGGGGAATTTTAAATTTTAATTAAATATAATTAAAATATATATTTCTTATTTTTATAAATCTAAAATTAATTTTAAATTTTAATTATATATAATTATAATTTTTGAATTTGTTTAAATTATAATGTACATAATGCGTCACATAACCAAAGTTTTAATGACTTGAATGACTCTCCACGCAATAAAAATTTCGTTTAAATTGTATTTTTATCAATCAGTAGCCATAAATATTTAGTGTAAAACGACAATGGTTAAAAATTTTGTCGAGAAAATTTCAGAAGTGCTCTTAAATAAATAATAAAATTGGAAAAGCCTATCGAATATTACCACAAATGATCCTATGACGCAAATGCCTGATTTTATGCTGGGTATCCCCACAAACATATACATTCTACAATTCGAAACAGAACCATGACATGCTATGGGTCAATCCCAGAACCCTATTATCATGAGTGAAAACCTTACCCGTTCATCTTTGAGAAAGGTTGTCCATGTTACACCAAGGGCTACAATGATGGCGAGTGTTGGAAATTATGAATTATAAACAAACAACGGGCAGATGTGTTTCCCCCACAACATAGAGAATGCAAATAATGTGGAAATAACATTCACAGACAGACAGTGCGTAATACACAGGAGAGGAACTCTTTTTGAAATTTATTCAACTCTTCTCTATATTTGATTCAACTCGCTCACAGAAAACATATGAGATTACATAGGATTATACAAAATGGCTGACGCATGAAGACTTAATGCGATTCAATGCAGAAATGGACAGTTAACAACCCGATCGTCCTTCTGCACAATTCTTCTGTTTTTACACGAGAATGCATACAAAACACAAAATGTTGAACCTAAAATATTATGAGCTACGACTCTTAAAACACATCGCATCTGACGCTCCATCGCAAATCGCATACTGGTGATTATAACATTTAACTGGCACATATACAGGAAAACTTAAAACTTGTGATATGTGATTGTGACGTGGCACATATTGCATCGCAACACAAACACTTTAATTTGCGAGCACTTATCCATTGAACTCCTGAGCTTGCAATGTGTGCTTTGCGGGCGCATCGCATCATAAACAAAACAAAACAACTTGTGGGCAGTCAAAAAGGTAAGTCTTAAATCTTGCGAAGTGAGGGCTGTGGGCGCAGTAAAGAGTGGTAAGGTAGGTTGTGGTCCCGCAAAATCGCATTGGCAAAAACTTAACATTCAGTGAAGGGCTTAAGAGTTAAACATTAAATGTTGCGAAGTGCAGGCGGCGATGCGGTAAAACGCAGTAAAGGTAAGGTGGGTCCCGTCAATATCGCATCGACGGAAACATAACTTCAGCGGAAGGCTTAAGAGTTACAACTTAATGTAGAAATTATATAACATATGAATTATATATCTAGATTCTCCTGATCTAACAATATTTATCTTCTTTCTAAATACAGAATCCTTCCACTGTTAATCTTTTGCGGAAATTTAAACTCAATTGCAAACACATGAAGCAAATAAAAACAATCACACATAACACACTTGTTTAACGGGAAAGCCTGAAGCTAAAAACCCCAACTATAATATATTATGTATCATGGAGATCATGTAACAATCTCATACAAAGCTTAGTACATCAAGCTCTCAGTACAATCAATTGTCAAACACTAACAAGAAGAAATTTTCAAATCCATACCTGATAGCTTGCCTCCACTACACAATCCCTGCTGAAGAATAGCTCTGAATGAATTTGAATTACCCTTGCCTTGACTGTGCAATCCTCATTGGCAACTCCATTATGTGTGTGATGCAATCAATGCATCACTATAGTCACAACAGATAGTCCATTTCACCCTTTCACCTACCTCTCCACTGGAACTGACATGCACTCTAGTTAACTGCTGTATTTTTTCAGTTGATTAGTGAGTTATTATTTGTGAATTAATTAATTAATTAATTCACTCCACTCTCACTAGTGTATCATTCAGATAGGCTAGATACAACTAGCTCAACTAAGTTTAACTCCAATAACTGAGTTAAACTGAATAACAACTCCATGAACTACTCTTCCAACTCTGTCATAACTTTGCCACTTCAGATCTAATTGAGTCCTCCATGCATGAACCACCATTAAACCCTAGGAATTGCATAATTCCTTCAGCCCACTGATTTGCTAAATCTGTACACTGAAATAAAGTGCTCCAAGAGAATAATTTGTTGTTTATTGTCGGATTATTATTAAGAGCTAATAATAACTAACATGCATCTATTTTTAGATCGACGATCTATAAATAGACTTCGCTCAATATTCTAAAAATAGAATTTCATCTATTTTTCCAACTTAACCAACCATCCACAAATAGTATCCTGCAACTTCTGAAATATGATCACCATGTCTAAAAATAGACATAGTCTAAAAATAGACTTTCACCTAAAAATAGTGTGCGGGCCCACTTAGTGAAGGTGACTGATTTTCACTAAGCTCCATCATCTTGTTGAATCTCAACACTCCCTCTCAATAAGATAGGGATTATATTTCACCCCGATCCTACCTCTATGGTATTCAAATTTGCTCCTGGTGAGCGCCTTCGTTAGAATATTTGCATCCTGATGTTCCGTAGGAATGTACTGAAGCAACATGATCTTCTGCTGCACACAATCTCTGATATGATGATACCGGATATCAATCTGTTTAGATCTATCATGAAACACAAGATTAATCGAGATTTTAATGCAACTCTGATTATCACAATGTATCACTGTAGGATCTAAATGTGAACCAAAAAAACCGACCAGGATCTTCCTCATCTAGATAGCCTCACATGCAGCTTGACTTGCTGCCATGTATTCTGCTTCTGCTAAATTGAGTGCCACGGATATTTGTTTACTACTGTACTAAGAAACTATTGTAGATCCGATACTGAAAATCCCTCCTGATGTGCTCTTTCTGTCCGTTGGGCTACCTGCCCAATCTGCATCAGTGAAGCCATGCAACTTCACGTCATCCGTCTGTCTGTAACATAAGCCATACCCCGATGTGCCCCTGAGATACCTTAGGACATGATTTCCTACCTTCCAAAAGAGCTTGGTAGGCTTAACCACCACTTGTGAAAGCTGATTCACTTCATAGCATATGTCCGCTCTTGTATTAACTAGATACATGAGCAAACCCACCAACTGTCGATAAACAGTGGCATCCACTACCTCTACCGAAGTAGCATCCTCTTTCCTCCAATTTCCTGGAAGAGGAGTGTCGATAGGCTTGCAACCTTGCATGTGAAACTTCTCCAGTATCTCCCGGGCATACTTTCCTTAAGACACAAACAGTTCACCTTCCCACTGCCATATTTCCAATCCAAGGAAATAATGAAGGAGGCCCAAATCCTTCATCTCGAACTCCTTTGCAAGATTTGTCATGCATGAGTGTATCAAATTCTCATCACTTGTTAGTATTAAATCATCAACATAAAGAAAAATGATTAAAATTTTACCCTCCACCACAATTTGGTACAGGTTTGCATCTGCCTCACTCTTGGTGAAACCAAGTCCGATGAAATAGTTGTTGATCCGAGTGTACTAAGCACAAGGTGCTTGTTTCAACCCATACAATGCTCTTTTGAGCCTGCACACATGCAACTCATTGTTGAAGATTTCAAATCCTTCAGGTTGCTCAATGTACACTTCTTCCCCAATGATCCCATTAAGGAACACAGTCTTCACATCCATCTAATGAATGTGCAACCCCAACTGCACTGAGAGAGCAAGGATGGTCCTTATGGAAGAATACTGTGTAACAAGTGCAAGGGTTTCTTCATAATCAATCCCCTTGATCTGTGAGAAGCCTCAGGCAACAAATATTTCCTTATACTTCTTGATGCTCCCATCAGCAGCTTGCTTTACCTTGTAGATCCATCTTGATCCTAAAACTGATCTACCCACCAGCCTTGGAACAATCTCCCAAGCATTGTTTCTGACAATGGAGTCATACTCCTCCACCATGGAATCTACCCATGTGGGCTCCTGCACTGCTTCTTCGAAAGAAGATGGCTCTGTCACAATACACTTGCTCATAAGAGCCATGTATCCTGTAAATCGGTCAGGTGACTGTCTCTGTTTGTGCTGTGATGTAAGGACTCCTACATTTTGTGCCGCATCAAGATTCAGTCTCTTAGCTTCTGTGGTATGCTTCCTGCCTTGTCTGATGTTTGGTTCTGCATGAGTGGACTCCTCCACTCCATGAATCCCCTCCTGTGGCTGATCCATATCTAGAGGCTCATCTTTGGGAACAAGAAGTTCCTCCTCTGCATGCAATTGTAGCTCCCTCTCAAGCGACAACTTCATGGATTTCACCTAATTGAATTTTATATCCCGTCGCACCACAGTCATCCGAATGTTTGGAAAATACACACGATAATTATGGGGTGTTTCTGTGTACCCCACAAATATCCCAACTTTTGCAGTTGGCTCTAGCATCTTCCCGGCGTCCTTTGTCACATGAATGTAAACAAATGAGCCAAAAATCTTCAAATGAGAAATATCTGGCTTCTTACCAGTAAAAGCCTCTTCGGGCGTGCTCATGCCAAGTACTCTATGAGAACAACGATTTTTCACATAAACCGTAGTGTTGCATGCTTCCGCCCACAAGTGCATCGGTAGGCCCTGGTCATGCAGCATAGCTCATGCAGCACCCACGATTGTTCTATTCTTCCTCTCTGTGACCCCATTCTGCTGTGGGTTATGAGGCGCTATGAGTTCTCTTCGAATTCCTTCTTTGCTACAGAAGTCTTTGAATTCACCCGAGATATATTCACTGCCATTATCGCTCCGTAGAGCTTTCACTTGCTTCCCCGACTCCTTCTCCACCAATGCTTTAAACTCACAGAACTTTGAGAATGTTTCGCTCTTATTTTGCATGAAGAATATCCAGCATCTACGAGAATAGTCATCAAAAAATTTAACATAATACCTATGTTTTGTTGTTTAAGCAACCGAGAAAGGTCCACACATGTCTATGTGAATTCTCTCTAGGATCACCGAAGCACAGTTCTCCTTCTCATCAAAGGTGGTCTTCACAAACTTACCCATATTACATCCCTTGCACTGATCTGACTGCGCAAGAGTACCCTTGGGAAGTCCTGTAGAAATCTACTGCAAAATCTTCAAAGTGCCATGGTGAATATGGCCCAATATCCTGTGCCATAATTCGCCCTCATCTCGGCTCACCACTTCTTCTACTTTTCCCATCATTGCAGCGCAGCCATCTACCTCCAACTTGTAGAGATTCTTAACTCGAATCCCTATCTTCTTGGTTTGACCCGTTGTTTTATGTCGAAGGAAGGCTTTTCCCTCACTGAAAACAACGTCATAACCTTTGTCTTCCAACATTGCGACTGAGACCAAGTACTTCTTCAGACCTGGAACATGCATAACATCTGTCAACAGAAATGGATTACCTAACTCCCTCTCAAAGGTAATGGTCCCAATGTCGGTCGCACTGTATCGACCATCGTCACCCATATTTATATGCATTTGGAGGTCCTTCTCCTCCAAGTCACTAAACAACTCCTTGTCTCCCATCATATGGAAAGACACACCACTATCAAGATACCACACTGATCCCATTGCACTTGAAACCAAGCATGCGATCAAAGAGAGGTCAAGTTCAAATTGCGAGGCTAAGGCCTCTCTAGATGTAGCTCCATCAGCCTTCTTCTTCTTCTTTTGTGGGTAGTTAGTGGCGAAATGCCCATGTTCATGATAGTGAAAACACTTCAACTTGGAAAAATCCTGCTTCTTGCCTTTAGCCTAGGATTTTGAAGGGAATTTCTTCCCCTTCCCTTTCCTTTCTATGGCAGCCAAACCACAATTCTCTTCATCTTTATTCTTCGATGAAGAGCCATCCCTGGTACTTCGCTTTATCTCCTCCTGCACAAGATCCGACCAAAGTCACTCCCACCCCAGTAGTTTCTCATCAAGGAGAGCCAAGCTCACCAAGTCATCATCATCAACAGTAATCCCCACACTTCCCCGTTCATCCCTAAAGTGGACAAACTTCATGAGATATTTTGGAATATTGTCGCCCTTCTCCATTTTTATTTTTCTAAGCTTATCTTTCAGCGCCAACTTCCTATGGTCGTTGCTGCTTTGGAACAAATCTGTCAAAGCCTTCCACATTGCAAATGGAGTGGCTTTCCCGTGAAGGCTTGACACAATATGGTCCTTCACACCTTCCAACAGAATTCTTCTTGTCTTTGCTACCTTCTTTTGCCATGCGTCAAGTAATGCAGCATCGCTAGAACCCGGCTTAGGAACATCGCTATCGATGAGCTCCTTCAGTCCATTATCCTCCAGCACCGCCTCCATCCTATCCTTCCAGGCTATGTAATTTGATATTCCCTCAAGGGAATACTCCAATCGCAACCCATTGAAATACATTTCAATGTATACTCAACTGTTGCACCAAGAAATTTCTGCAGCAAATTCGAATTGTCCACCAGCACAAACTCAGTAATTCTTCACAATTGCAATCTTCAAGAATTAACACTTCTCTAATAGCATGTAGAAATTATATAAAATATTCATTATATATCCAGATTCTCCTAATCTAACAATATTTATCTTCATGTTAAATACAGAATCCTTCCACTGTTAATCTTTTGCGGAAATTTAAACTCAATTGCAAACACATGAAGCAAATAAAAACAATCGCACATAACACACTTGTTTAACAGGAAATACTAAAGCTAAAAAACCAAACTATCATATGTTATGTATCATGGAGATCATGTAACAATCTCATACAAATCTTAGTACATCAAGCTCTCAGTACAATCAATCGTCACACACTAACAAGAAGAAATCTGCAAATCCATGCACTGATTTCGTGCCACCTGATAACCTGCCTCCACTGCTCAATCCCTGTTGAAGAATAGATATGAATGAATTCGAATTACCCTTGCCTTGACTGCAAAATCCTCATTGGCAACTCCAATGTGTGTGTGATGTAATCAATGCATCACAATAGTCACAACAGATTTTCCATCTCACCCTTTCACCTACCTCTCCAATGGGTCTCCACTGGAACTGACATGCACTGTAGTTAACTGTTATATTTGTTCAGTTTATTAGTGAGTTATTATTTGTGAATTAATTAACTAATTAATTCACTCCACTCTCACTAGTGTATCAGTCAGTTAGACTAGATACAACTAGCTCAACTGAGTTTAACTCCAATAATTGAGTTAAACTGAATAACAACTCCATGAACTACTCTTCCAGCTCTGTCATAACTTTTCCACTTCAGTTCTAACTGAGTCCTCCATGCATGAACCACCACTAAACCCTAGGAATTGTGTAATTCCTTCAACCCATTGATTTGCCAAATCTGTACACTGAAATAAATTGCTCCAAGAGAATAAGTTGTTGTTTATTGTCGGATTATTATTAAGAGTTAATAATAACCAACATGCATCTATTTTTAGATCGAAGATCTATAAATATACTTCGCCTAGTATTCTAAAAATAGAATTTCATATATTTTTACAACTTGACCAACCATCCAAAAATAGCATCCTGAAACTCCTGAAATATGATCACCATGTCTAAAAATAGACTTGCACATAAAAATAGCCTACAAACCCATTTAGTGAAAGTGACTTATTTTCACTAAGCTCCGTCATCTTGTTGAATCTCAACACTTAAAATTTGTGAGCTGCACACACTTAAATGTCGGGTGGTGCGATAAGCGAAAAGGTAAGGAAATAAGTGATAACAAAGGTTTGTGGCAGATTGGTGAGTGAGGTAGGGTATGGTGGGTCCCGCCGAATCACATCGGCGGAGATTTAACATTCGACAAAATGTTAAGAGGTAAACCAAAAATGTTGCGGGCTGCAAAGTGCGGGCAAACAGGTAATTAATGCGGCAGGTAAATAAATTAACACAAAGTGTGGACACGGTAATATTTTTGCTATTTCGTGGCGATTGTGTGAAAACACCTTGGATTTGAAAACCTTCTTGTTGTCCTTCCTGCACAAAAAATTCAATGAAGTGTGGGCCGCTACCACTATTTACTCAGGGCGATGGTTGGGAGTATTTCCAACACTCCCCCCTAATCAAAACTACTGCCATCAATCATTCCCAGACACCTTCTGAGATAAACAAAACTTTTATGTCCCAATGGATTTGTGAGGATATCAACAAACTGTTCCTCTTACCTGCAATGCTGCAAAACAATTTCACCATTGTTAACTAATTCCCTTATGAAATGGTATTTGGCATCAATATTCTTTATTCTCTTGTGGAAAACAAAATTCTTTGATAATGCAATTGCTGAGCTGTTATCACAAAACATTGTGGTACCTTTGTCTTGTTCATGACATAAATATCTCAACATCTTTCTCATCGAAAATGGTTGACATGCTGTTGTTGCTGCTGCTACATATTCTGCTTCTGTTGTTGATAATGAAACTATAGGCTGCTTTTTGGAATTCCACAAAATGGCTCCCGATTCCAAATGAAAAACATACCCTAATGTGCTCTTTCTGTCATCTACACTTCCAGCCCAATCACTGTGGGTGTAACCAATCAACTTAAAATCATCAGCTTCAGAGTATAGAACATCATACTCCTTTGTTCCATTTACATACCTCAAAATTATTTTGGCTTCTTGCTAGTGTGTTTCCTTGGGTGTCTCCATGAATCTGGATATCAAACTTAATGCATACATTATATCAGGCATAGTTGCAGTTAAATACATTAGACTGCCAACTATGCTTTTGTACAATGTCGGATTGACATTCTTGCTACAATCTTACTTGCTCAAATTCAACCCCATGATAGTTGGAGTTGATGATGGATTTTTTTTTTGCATATTGAACCTATTTAAAACTTCTGCAACAATTTTTTCTTGGGAGATAAAAATCCCCTTTTCTGTTTACTTTACTTCTATGCCCAAAAAATATATTAACAAACCCAAGTCAGTCATTTCAAACTCACTTTTCATGACTGTTTTAAAATCAACAATGAGAGAAACATCATTTCTTGTGAAACTCAAATCACATATAAAACAAAAATAAGAATTATACCTTCATTTTCTTTGATGTAGAGTGTGGGTTCACCATCACACTTGTCAAACCCATTGTCCACCAGGTAAGCATCAATCCTACTGTACCATGCTCATGGTTCTTGCTTCAACCCATAAAGATCTTTCTTCAACTTACACACCTTGTGTTCTTGGCCTTCTATCTCATAGCCAGGAGGTTTTTCAACATACACCTCCTCTTTCAACACTCCATTCTATAATGCTGGCTTCACATCCATTTAATAAAATTTCCACTTTTGTTGTGCTTCTATTGACAACACTGTCCGCACTGTCTCCATCCTTGCAACTGGTGTAAAGGTTTCTTCATAGTCTCTTCCTTGCTGCTACTTGTAGCCTTTAACAACCAGTCTTGCTTTGTGCCTTTCTATCTTGCTTTCAATGTTGCTCTTAGTCTTATAGACCCATTTCACTCCAATAAATTATTTTCCTTGTGGGAGACCCACTAACTCCCATGTGTTATTCTTTTCTATTACTCCTATCTCTTCATTTATTGCTTCAATCCACTTCTCTTCTTTTACTGCATCTTCAAAATGGATTGAGTCAACAACATGACAAAATAAAGAAAATGTAGAATTCATACCAGCATTATTATCAACTTCTTCTTGCTCATAAATTTCACTTAAATTTCTGAATTTTGGTCTTCTTGTATTTGCTGAATATGTGCTTGGAGGTTCACTTGAACTTGAGAGAGTTGATGATCCCTATGGTGTGCTTGGAGAAACACTTTCTTGATTTCTCAGTGGTGTTCTATTGCTTGCTTGTGGTGTGCTCTATTGAGCTTGTGTAGGTGGAGGAGGAGTCACCGTTGAGGAGTTGCTTTTTGCAATCAATTCCTCTTTGTCTTCATGTGAAACACATGTCTTCACATTGGATGTTTTCTCTAAACTTCCATCCCAAGCTTCTTCTTCTATGAACTGAACATATCTGTTCATTATTATTTTCTTGGTTGATGGATTATAGAGCTTGTAAGCCTTAGATTCATCACTATATCCAATAAATATACACTTCTCCCCCTTGTTGTCCAACTTCTTCCTTAACTGATTCGGGACATGTGCATATGCCACACATCCAAACACTCTCATGTGAGTGACAAATTTCTTTGTTCCACTCCATGCTTCTTCTGAAACTCTGTTCATAACAGCTTTGGTTGGAAATCCATTTAAGATGTATGCTGCACAATTGACATCTTCTGCCCAATACTCATTTGAAAAATTCTTTGCCTTCAACATACTTCTTACCATGTCCATGATGGTCCGATTCTTTCTTTCTGCAACACTGTTTCGCTGAGGTGTATTCCTTGTGGTAAACTTCTTGTGAATTCCATGCTCCCTGCAAAAATGTAGGAAGTATTTGGAGATATATTCTCCACCTCTGTTAGTTCTCAACACTTTTATGTAGAGTCCACTTTTCTTCTCAACAAGAGCTTTGAAGTGGTAGAACTGTTCAAACACTTCACTTTTCTGTTTTAGAAAATAGACCCATATCTTCCTTGTGTAATCATCTATAAATGTAAAAACATAATGACTGCCAGCTAATGATGGCATTTGCATTGGTCCAGACAAATCTGAGTGGACAATCTCCAAAGATGCATTGTCCCTTATACTCTTTCCTGTTGGTAATGATTCTATGTGTTGTTTGCCCAAGATGCAGCCTTCACATAGGTTGTTTGGTTTCTCTGAGTGGTAATCCATTTACCATGCCTTTTCTATGCAACAAGTTCAAATCTCCAAAATTGAGATGTTCACATTTCAAATGCCATAACCAATTCTCATATTTCACTTCTTCTTGAAAGAATTCTTGTGTGACAACTGTTACAACATCTCCTTCCTTCAATTCTGATCTAATCTTGAGAGGAAACATTCTATTGCTTGTCATACACACTTTTACAATGAGTTGTCTACTTGGAGGTATATCCATGACTGTGCACACATCATTTTTAAAAAACACATTATAGCCCTTTTGCACGAGTTGTCCAATTCTTAGAAGGTTACATTTCAAGTCAGGGACATAATAGACATCTGGCACGAACTTCTTTTCTCCCTTCTTTGTCAGTATGTTTACTCTTCCTTTCCCCGTGACAGAGACTTTGCTATCAATCCCTGTTGTTACTTCAGATTTTACACTTTCATCTAGATTGGCAAACATTGCTATGTTTCCAGTCATATGGTTGCGACACCTTGAATCTAAGAACCATACATCTTCTTATTTTTCTTGTGCTACATTACAAGCTAAAAACACATTTCCTTGGTTCTGATTTTCTTTTGTAAAATTTACACTAGGTTTACTACGCATGTCATTTTGCGTCTTTCTACATTCATTAGTATAATGGCCATACTTTTTGCAATAATGACATTGGACTTGAGATTTATCATACCTCTGTCCTTGTGCTTGATTCTGGCTTGAGCCTTGGGTTGGATTCTGATTCTAATTGTTGCCCCTTCCACTTGTGTGTGCAGGGATGCTTTTTCCACCTTTGTGTGGGTTTCTTCCTCTTCCTTGGTAGTTTGATCTTCCTCTACCTCTACCTTGACCAAAAGACATTTGTGTCTTAAATGCATGCTCCAATGAGGAGTTTGTTGCTCTGTTTAGTCTGTGCTCATGAGACATCAGTGATGCATGAACTTCATCCATTGAAAGATGTGAGAGATCTTTTGTCTCTTCTATGGCCACTACTATGGCATCAAACCTTGATGGTAGACTTCTTAAGACTTTCTCAACTATTCTCCTTTCTTCAAGTGTCTCTCCATGAGACCTGATTTGGGTAACCAACCCAATCACATGTGTGAATAATGAGTCTATATTATCAGACTCTTTCATACAAAGAGTTTCAAAATCTCTTCTCAGCATTTGAAGTTTTGTTGTCTTCACCTTTTCCATGCCTTGATAGGTTGTCTGGAGGGTATCCTGTGCCTCCTTAGACTTCGTTGTTGCTGCAATCCTTGGGAAAATACTTTCATGTACTGCTTGGAAAATATAGAAGAGGGATTCAGAGTTCTTCTTCTTATTTTCTCTCAACAAATCTCTTTGTGCTTGTGTCAAAGCATTATATGCTACTTCATCTGCTAGTTTTCGGAAACCATTTTTCACTAGCTCCCAAATATCTTGTGAGAAGAACAGGGCCTTCATTGTAATAACCCAATAATCATAATTCTTCCCATTTAACTATGGTAGTTGGGGATTATTCAGGTTTGTGCCTGCTGCTGCCATCTTGACTGTGTAAACAAATATTTCTCACTGCTGGAGAATCAACTTCTCAAAACAATCTTTCAGCTTCTTCAATAAATACTTCGTTCTTTCACTAAGAGCCTAGTTGTACTCTGATACCATGTTAGAAATTATGAATAAAAAAACAACACAGGGATGTGTTTCCCCCACAACACAGAGAATGAAAATAATACGGAAATAATATTCACAGACAGATAGAGCGTAATACACAGGAGAGGAACTCTTTTGAAATTTACTCAACTCTTCTCTATATTCGATTCAGCTCTCTCACAGAAAACATATGAAATTACATAGGTTTATACAAAATGGCCAAAGCCTGAAAACTTAATGTGATTCAATGCAGAAATGGACAGTTAACAACCCGATCGTCCTTCCGCATGATTCTTATATTTTTACACGAAAATGCGTACATAACACAGAATGACGAACCTGAAATATTATCAGTTCTGACTTTTAAAACACATCACATATGACACTTCATTGCAAATCGCATACCGACGATTATAACATTTAACTCGCGCATATATGGGAAAACTTAAAACTTGCAATATGTGATTGTGATGTGGCACATATCATATCGCAACAAAAACATTTTAACTTGTGGGCGCTTATCCATTGAACTCCTGAGCTTGCGATGTGCACTTTGCAGGCGCATCGTATTGCAAAAAAAACAAAACAACTTGCCAGCGGTAAAAAAGGTAAGTCTTAAATCTTGCGAAGTGTGGGCTGCAGGACGGTAAACAACGATAAGGTAGGTTGTGGGTCCCACCAAATCGCATCGGCAAAAACTTAATATTCGATGAAGGGCTTAAGAGATAAATGGTAAATGTTGCAAAGTGTGGGTGGCGATGCGGTAAAACATGGTAAAGGTAAGGTGGGTCCCGTCGATATCACATCGGCGAAAACATAACTTTGGCGAAAGGCTTAAGAGTTAAAACTTAAAATTTGCAAGATGTGGGCACTTAAACGTCGGGTGGTGCGGTAAGTGAAAAGGGAAGGAAATAAGCGATAACAAAGGTTTGTGGCGGATTGGTGAGTGCAGTAGGGTATGGTGGGTCCTGCCGAATCGCATCGGTGGAGATTTAACATTCGGCGAAACGTTAAGAGGTAAACCAAAAATGTTGCGTGCTGCGAAGTGCAGGCAAACAGGTAAGTAAGGTAACTAATGTAGCAGATAAAGAAATTAACATAGATTGTAGGCTCAGTATTCTGTGTCTACTATTTCATGGAGATTGCGTGAAAACACCTTGGATTTGAAAACCTACTCGTTGTCCTTCGTGCACAAAAAATTTAATAAAGTGTGGGCTACTGCCACTATTTATTCATGACGGTGATTGAAAGTATTTCCAATAGCGAAGTGGGCCCTAACAGGCCTACAAGCTCCGAGCTCGTTGCCCACAAGAGTGGATACAGAAGAACTGAGCGCCATTGGAAGATTCAAGATGAGGCTGGTGGTTTGAATAAGGATAGGCGTAGTAGTGGCCACCGCTACTTGTGGGTTGGGGAGATATACATGAGCATCCTTTTCATATGCCATTTAGCTTATATAAATAATGGAAATTGAAGTGGATTTGCATTTATCAACCAACGTGGTGCTTCTGATCGTTTTTAATAAAAGGTTAAAATTTTTCAGAAAATTGACGATGGATTAAGACAGCCCGCGGACTTTGCGGACGATGACGCGCAGGGTGGTGAAAAATGGAATGTGAAGGGGTTACACTGTCACAGACATTAACTGTCATATAAAAGGCTGATTGCTATGCGTACAGCTTCAATTTGGAATTTCTGGAAAGTGTTTTAATTTATGTTTTAGTATTCTGCCCAGCTTATAGTCTCTCTTGCTTCCTTTTATCCAATACACAACCAGATAGTGCTCCCGAGACACTCGTGCTTTCGGTTGTGATTTTTATCCAATTCAGAACCAGAGAATGTTGATGCAACACAAACAAAGAAACATCCGCCATTTCTTTTTGCTACTTGATTCATGGTGCATGTATGTTCATCACGGGCAGTGTATTCCGAATGGTTATCTCAAAAACCTTAAATATTTTATGCTACCATAATTTGAACGAACATCTGACATACGAAAAAAATAATCTCCCTGTATATGGTGCGGTCAATGGAGATGACGTGTAATCCACTGGTGATGAAAGTCAATGTGAACGAACTTCTGACATACGAAACAAATCAGGTTCATCCATAAGGTGCGGCCAATGAAGATGACGCGTAATCCACTGGGACGAAGGCCCCCCGTCAATGAAATGGTATATCTTATCTCTTTCGCCACTCAAACAAACCCCAATGACAACAAGTACCCCATCTTACAAACTGCCTGCCCGGTGGGTGTTGACCACTACTACTCGCCACACCAGTGTTTATTTGTGTATTGTATACTATATTGATACTGTACAGCTGATTAGATACAGTATGTAGAAGATTTGAAGCTTTATATAAATATATCCCGAATTTGATTATTTTTTGGCTTTAAGGTGCAACCAAAAGAATCTATTTTGATGATTACCTTCCAGTTGCAACTTAATTAAATAAAAATGTAAGAATTTATGCTGCACTACTTTGACAAGGAGTCGGTTTCGGACTAACTCTATCATCAAGATTGCGTGTTATTTTCTGTTACGCAACTGAATGGTATGGCAATAAGAACAACCTTATCCGGCTTGGTTTGGAAAAATTGCCTCAAACTCTCGATTGCTTCATATCCTTTAATTGCGTCTCAGTAAAAGAAGGGTCCAACTAGTTACGACCAGCGGGCCAGTTCTGAAGATCTTAAATCATAAAGAATAAACCCGGGACTGGAGATTTATTGCCAATAGCGTTTAGATTATACCGCGGCAGACGTGAGAGGAATTAAATGTTTATGTATGAATGATCGTATGATGCGAAAGCTTCGTGTGCAGTACATGACGGCTTGTAACACGACTTTGACAACGTATTATATACGGCTTGTAGTACGACTTTAACAACGTATTCCTGGCGACGAATACAACAAAACGACTTGTGGATAATAGATGGTGGAAACTTCGACCTCGAGAAAGATCGTATACTTTGACATAAATTATTATTAGCAATGGTTCCAAAAGAGGTGCAAAGAGAGTTCGATAGGTTTGTTTAATTAGAAAAGTTGTATGAAGTATTTATTTATAGACATGTATTGTATTGTTTTGCATTTTAAAGTACACACTGAAAATAAAATATAATATTTTAAAACGATTAGTAGAGATTTTGTCTTTAGTATTGTTGTCAAATTTTTTGACAGTGTCATTATTTATAACACTCTCATTTATAATATTATAGGATAACTTTTTAAGAATAGACTTCAACAATTAAAATGCATAAAACTTCTCTACTGGGCACGACAAAAACATATCCAAAGTTTAAATATTCCATTTTCCTTTTGCAAAAAATAAAAGGCTCTCCCTTCATAAGGGTGGGGAAAGGCTCACTATCCTCTTTTGTAAATTAATAGTTCTCAAATAACCCTTCTTAAAGAGTTACTATTTTCCATTTTTTTCATGGTGTATTTTTGGAATTTTTTTTTTTTTTTTTGCAAATTAAAGCTTCTTAGATATTTCAATCAATTTTATTTTAAAGAAAAAAGGAATTGAAAAAACCTGTTCTCAAATTATTATGAAATATGTAATTGATTCAAATATTTAAAAGTTTTATTCTTCTAATTCTTATAATTTAGTTAATGAAATAAAAAACAATTTAAATATAGTTCTCCTAATTCAATTCTTCCAATTCTTGTAATTCATTGTTGTGATTTAGTTAATGAAATAAAAAACAATTTAAATTCAATTCTTGTAATTCACTTAGAGTAAAATGTTATATTTTCTTTGTGAGCAAAATTAGAGTACGATGTTATATTTTCTTTGTCAGCAAAGAATAATTTGTCCAAAATTTAGAGTCTTTTTATATATTATTCTTAAAGTGCAAACATATTCTCTATGCACATGTTTATGTAAACAAAAACCAAAACCACATAACTTGTTTAAACAAAAACCAAAATTTCTAAAGTAAATAAAAAACTCTAAAATCCATTTTTTTATATTTAATGACTCTTTTAATATTTAATTGAAGCTTTAAAATAAATAAAACAAATATATGTTAAACAACTTGATACAAGCGCTATAACCCAAAACAATAATAAGTAATCAAAAATCACTAAAAGATATATCTTAATATTTAATGAATCTTTTAATTGAAACTTAAAAATAAATAAAACAACTTGATACCAGCTCTATAGCCATATATATATATATTAAAAAAAATTCTTAAAAATAAAAAAATAATAATAAAGAAATATTTTAAAAGAATCTTTAAAATCATGATACCCACATATTTTTGAGTGGATACTGGGAAAAAGAATCTAACTTTAACTTTAAGAATGATAAAGAAACTTTTAATATATATATGATCATAAATTTTATTTAATTTTCAATTTTTTCAGGATGTAATTTCCAACAGTTTTTCTCTTCATGGCCCTCTCTTGAACAATGTTTACAAATGACATTTTCACCCTCTTGTTTGATAGATGCATTCTCTTTACATTTTCCCTTAAATTTTTTATCTTAGTTCTTCCCTTTGAAAGGCTTGTTTCTACCCTCATCAAAAGTGTTTTTCCCTCTAGCCTCTAAATGCGTAGCTTGTACACAAACTTCGTCTAGACTAGTAGGATTAAACATAAGGATAGTATGTTTAAGGTAATTGTGCAAACCACCTATATACTTCAGCAAAGTATCTTGACTTTGTAAGTCTACCCCTAATAAGAGTGCTCTTCTCCTAAATTCTTAGGTATAGTCTTGCACATTCTGTCCCTTAAGTTGTCTAAAGTTTTGCCAATTCATTATAGCCATTTGAAGATGAGCAAGAGGATAAAATTGTTTCTTGATTGCAGTAATAAATTCAGTCCATGATAGAGTAATCTTACCATGTTTCTTGATTTCATCCTTGGTCTTGGCTTCCCACTATACCAATGCTGCTCCATCCATTCTTAGCGAGGCTAGTTGTATTTTGGTGTCGTCATCATGCAGGTTTTGAATCCTTAAATATACTTCTAATTTTCTGATCCAATTATCTAATTTCTCTGCATTGACTTCACCGTTAAACATGGGCAATTCAAATTTGACATCAAGCTTTAAAAAGGGATTTTTACCAGAGGTTTTCAACTTATGTGACTGATTTACTGAAGTCAAGGAAGACGATGTTGAGGAAGAGGATGACGATGGAGATGGTGGATCACCATTTCCTCCATTCCCTTTCTTTGATTGATCATTACCCTTCTTTCCTCCTGAGGAATCCTCTCATTCTTTTTGGTTTTTAGACCCTTCTCCAACAATCCTATCATTTCTTTCTTGATGGAGGATCCTTACCATTTCAGTCATATCCAAGAAAGCTTTCTGAAATACCCTTTCTTCTTCCTTGGGATCCATCTCTTCATGAGCTTCTCCTTCTCTTGAAGACATGCTTGTAGCTACTTCTAGGGCTCTTGGAGGTGGTTCTCTGACCCTTCTTGGTTGTGGATTAATTTGTGCACTAACCAAGTTTCCTTCACCTCTCTTGAGTTTTAACCTAGTCAACATCAAAACTTGCAAACATATGACTTAATATTTGCACAAAACAAAAGCTGAGTAAAAACTCTAGCTTCTATGGCTCTAATCCCGAGCTCTGATACCAACTGATCTGAAAATGAAAGTATTTGTTTTGTTGTTCAAATTATTCATTTCCATTAAATTAAGTGTGCAAAGTGTTTGGATAGTCTTGCAAGTGAAACAAAGTGTTTTTGTTAATTTTTTATGAAATTTGGTGTGAGGGAGTGTTGTTTTCATTTACTATTTAACAAATTTAATCTGAATAACACAGCATAATAACTTTACCATAAATACACAGCAACATGATGAGGCATTTCACCCCTCCTGGGCTACATCTGTCGGGTCCAAGGCTCCTATTGGGCATGTCCTTCATATATTATGATGCTCAAATTGGTAATACAATGAGAAAAAGGCCTAAACAGACCAAACCATCTGTGAAAATGGATTCAGAACATAAAAATAAGGTAAGAATGACTCTGATTTCACCTAAAATAGTGAAGTGTAGTCCAATGCAGCTTCGTTTCCCTCAAGGCCCTGATGGCTCCCCAAGCTCCTCTGAAGTAAAAATGTCTGAAAGACACCTCTGATGGTTTTGAAACCTATTCCAATGGCTCCAGAATGTTGAGAATACTCGGAAATAAAATTAAAAAAAAATAAATAAATAAATAAATAAATAAGAAAAAAATATCTCTCCAAAAGGTTCAGTAATGTGAAATTTATGCCCAACTGAAGTTTTGTCCAAGTTGGCCTAAGGAAACCCCACCAAACTTGGAGTAACTACAGTTAGCTCCGTTAACTTTGGCAAAGTCCGTCGAGAATGACGCACCTGCCTAATTTGTCAGAACCATTTGCATTGAAGTTTAATGTCAGTGGTAGTGGTCACATGGACCAACTCCACTGCCGGCGGAAACGTTTGGGCCAACGGTTATGAAACCGTGGCATTAAAATGCTACGTAACCTCCGCCGCGATAAATATGTGAACACTCCACATCATCGTAATGGTCAGGGATTGTGTTAAATTCCAGTGGAATAGGCTTGTGGTTCTTCGCCATGGTTCTATTATAAGGGGGATGGCCCCCTTTACCGCCACTCACACCATATAAAAACTTTAAATATACGTATGCACCATAGTATGTTAAGAACTACTATGTGGGCGGGCCAGTCAGGCCTGTGGGCTGGCAGCCACTCGACCCGGGGTCGATTCCTGCCAACACTAAAAAAATTTTCCACTATAAAATTTGTAGTCTTGGGGCCACGTGGTGGCCTCTAGGAAAGCCACGTGGCACCCATTAATTGGCCACTGAAATCCATAGTATATCCACTGTGCAATCCGCGGTTGACAAATGTCGATCTGTGATTGGATGATGAAGGAATATTCCATGGAATATTCTATGGAATATTCCTAGAATATTCTGTGGAATATTCTTTTTTAATATTTTTTTTATTCAAAGTCAACCCAAGTCAAACTGGACTTTTGCATGAAATTGTGAATTTTCAAACTTGAATAACTTTCACATACAGTGTCGGATTTGAGTGTTGTTCATGGCTACAGGATCATATCGACGAGGCCTATCCTATCATTCTGGTTTCAACCAATTCTGAGCAGTTCCAATTTTGAGCATTTTCTTCACTTAGGACATGATCACCTGATCAGCCAGAAAATTATGAGTTAGGACAAACAGAAACATCCACAACAAAAAGTTAAATATCATCAAAAGAAGTTCAAAGAAATAGTTCAGTAGCAGGGATTCACAGCAAGAGATCAGAAAAAACACTTCAGGTATGTAGAATGAGAACGAAGATGACGAAGGTAGCAACAACAGTCGTCGAGCCTGAGCTTGATGAAAGAATTCAGAGGATAGAATCATTGGTTGGTAAGTATGACAATGCTTCGTTAATTGATACAAATTTCACAGATTCCTATCAATTCCTAGCTATGAAGCAACAAGTATACATAGAAAATTATGCCACAGATGGAGGAGGGGAAGCAACAAGGATGAATCCGGAGTTCAGAGGTATCCAAAGATCGACAATACTGAACCTCAGGAACCTCCCAGTGTTTGGAACAATGAGAGCGGCAATGCAGTGTACAAAATTCCTGCCGAGCAGAGTCTAAAACAAATTGTTGTGGTTGGGGAGAGAAATACCTATAAATGCAGAGGACATCAGTAGACTTACCTGATTATCAGTAGAAGGGAATGACATCTCCATGGAATTCCAAAATGTGTCCAAGAGAGCCAATACGTCAGGGGACTGTGATTATTATAATAAGTATGAGACCAGAAGAGGAGGGAAGGGAGAGAAGATAGACCTCATCAACTATCTAGCAGTGAAATTTTCCTGCTATCTAATAGCGGGTAAAACAATGAGGCATTACACCAAAGGTGAATGAACCCTCGACACCATATCAGTCGTGGAACACTGCATCCAGGGAGCCCAGCTAAACTGGTGCACCTTCCTATCGAATGAATTGTTTGAGACTTGCGAGGATAATTACAAGTGAGCTATAGGATTCATTTATGGCTATCTTGTTATGACATTTGCGATGTGGAAATGGACTCACCTAGGGGTAAGGAAGCTCATGAAAATCACAAAAAACCAGCCAATGACATTAAGGTTTACGCCCTGGAGAGTTTCAGGAGATCCCAGCACCAAGGAGGTCAATGAGGAGGCTTTCTCATTCTGGTACAAGCAGATGGTGGATGTGGTGGCGAGACAGCAAAGGGTTTCGAGGGACCTGTTGGACAGATATTCTTCGTAGATATGGTTCGGGGTAACCCACAAGTAGACATGTATCAGACCTAGTTGTGTGGAT
This sequence comes from Pinus albicaulis, assembly GCA_034641835.2. Classification (NCBI taxonomy): domain Eukaryota; kingdom Viridiplantae; phylum Streptophyta; class Pinopsida; order Pinales; family Pinaceae; genus Pinus; species Pinus albicaulis. Next base: position 1,721,515,395 of record CM076580.1, read on the forward strand.
GAAACCACGTTCCAAATGAGGCCGTTAAAGTTTCAAGTAGAAGAAAAAGCCTTCCACACTAAATTTTGTTCATGGCCAGGAGCTGCGATGGAGGTCAGAAGCGGAATAAATCACTATTCATTCGAGGCAATGCTACCGAAAGCACTCCTAGGGGAGACACCAGAGGAAACAACGAGGAGAATTTCTCAACTGCAGCTACGAACTTTATTGGACCAGTTGGACATGAGGGTGAAGGGCTTCAATCTGGTAATACAAACCCTCACAAGTGCTTCTACTGTGTTTCCGTCTTTTTCTTATTTCCAGTCTTCGAATTCTACATCACCATCCACAACAACCCCTATAATCACCACCTTACATTCCACCATGTTCAATTCACCCCCAGTAACCACAGTTACCCCAATCCACAAAAGCAAGGCACCTAAACCTCTGGTAGCTGCACCCAAGCCCAAGAAAGCAATAATTATGGTGCCTAAGAAAATAGTTGACCTCACAGAGGAATATTAGACCTAACCTATGGATACAGGAGTACCAGTTCAAGAAGAGCCAGTGGTTACTGCGCAAGTAACCTCTGCACTACTTGTGTTTGATCCATCTTTGGTTTTGAACATTCAGACATCATCTCCACCTCACACTCACAATTCATCACCACATACTTCATTTACTTCCAAAGACCAATCCACTCACACTCCATCCACCTCAGTGACTATCTCAGACCCAGTCAAGCCAAGAAACAAGACAAATCGGGGACATTGAGGCAGAAGTTAACTCGAGTATGGCTAGAGTACCCAAGGTTAACCAACCTTTGGTGGGGCAAGGAACTTTCCTAGAACTATTAGTTCAAGGAGGTTCTTTTACTACAGATACAGCACCCTCGCCAATAGAGCTGAACCCATTTCAGCAAGACAACCTAATACTGCAGCAGATTCAACTGACCACTAGTATGAATAACCTGGAACCTCAGCTGTCGCAACATAACCAACCAGCATCCCCTTAAGAGCACTCAGAGAGATCAATCACCAGTGGACAACCCCTTAGAGAAAGACAACCCACCCAGGGCATACTAGGCGCTAAGAGCATGCAGAGCTAAGGGGTTGGCCAGTTGTATGAGTTCATTGAACAAGAAGCACAACGAGCAGAAGGGATGCACAACGATCTCCAACAGAGGTTCGAGCAGCAATAACAATAGGTCATCGCGATTATTGAAGAGTGCAATCAACTTAAAGGGGAAAAGGATAATATACAAGAGAAGTTGGAAAAGGTGACATAAATCTTCAAAGACCTCTGGCCGATGGTAATTTCCCAAGATAATAAAACACCAGAGGACATATCGGCCTGCTCCATGGTCGAAAGGTCTATTCGAGTGAAAATGACATGTGCAAATCTCAGCAGAGAGAACCACGAGCTTAAAGAAATGCTAGCTTCCATACCAGCATTACTAGACCCTACTGTCGTATATGCTGAGAAGGTTACCGAGAAAGAGAAGTAAGAAGACATAATGAAGGAAACCCGTGGGACAACAGTCAAAGAGGCCTACAACCTACTAGAGCATTTACACGAATGATCTAACTCGTTAACCATGAAATCCCAACCTATCTCAGCACAACTTCAGAAAATTTCCCAAGAGATCAAAGAGGCCACTGATCTGGTAGGCATAATCCAGTTGTACAACGAAGCAGAGGTGTTGGAAACCAAGATCCAGAAGATAGAAGAACACTTTACTGCCACAAAGCAGGTCCTCAGAGAGCTAAGGCAACCAATCAAGCAGAAAGCAGAGGCGATACAACAGATGGTGGTCAAATCTGAGCCACAGATACATGAAGTATTCAAAAATATGCTTCCATTGGCAAATGAAATCGAGGTTGAAAGAGTCGCCACCCAGACCGAACAACTAATTAGAGAATGGAAACAAGCGATCACTGAGTTCATAGAACTCAAGTCTCCAGCATTGAACAAGGTTCCAGAGTTGCAGCCTTTGTTTGGACAGAGCGAAGAAACAAAGAAGACAAATTCAGCCTCTGAAGCCGACAGACCAATGGAAGCCACGCCAACAAGAAAATATTGACTTGGGACGAGTCAATAGGGTGTGGTCGGGGCCTGTTGGGGCCTTTGTTTTGAAAAAGAAATAGTTTTGAGTTGCGGAGAATAGGAGGTAGAGTGCAATGAAGGTAGACAGGGAGATGTCATGGTTGTGGAAAGCTGGAAGATAGGTGGCGCGACAGTTGCAGAGAACAATGTTGATGGCAGATATGGAAGACAAGGAAAACCAGTAGAACTCCCAGAAATCAAGAAGAAGCGGCAAGCATCAGAGTAGGAAAAGAGGAAAGACCGAAAGTCACACTGGCTGAAGAAAAAATACGCATTCAGCCAGTGTAAATGAGTTAGTTAGTCAGTGCGACAGAAGGCCGAGAGAGAAAGTAGAGCCATAAGAGAGCTCTGTGAGAACTCTATTGTACTGAATCACACTGTGATAGACTCCGAGGAGTGATGTATGTTGTTTTGATATTGATAATGAAATATGGTTATTGTTGTGTGTAATGTTATGAGTTGACTGTTAATCATTTGATTACTATGAATGTATTCCCATTTTTAAATTTTAATTCAGCATTCTGAACATGCTTGATGAGTAATAGCGTATAGAGAGAGGCGAGATCTGTTTGTTTCTCCAAGTTTCCTTTGTTGTTCTTCATAGTTGTAATCGTCTAAAACATGATATGTCTCCTAATATTACTAAGATCACGACATGTCTCGGGTGAGACACTTTTCTCTCTGGAGTAGGGTGAAAATGTCGGCATTGTGCTAGACTACTGCGAAAACATTGTTGGCCTCTATTCTGAATGTGGGTTTTTCCCAGAGACCTCCTTTTTCGCCAACCGTTTGAAAATTTAATTCATCAACCCTTCAAACATAGAAGGTTGATTGGTAAGGCCAAAAGGCATGACCAAAAATTCATAATGACCCTCATGAGTTCGAAATGTTGTTTTCAGAATATCTTCAGTCTTCATTCTAATTTGATGATATCCTGAATGAATATCCAACTTGGTAAAATAATTTTCTCCATGTAATTCATCCAATAATTCATCAATCATAGGAATGGGAAATTTATCTTTAATAGTGAGCTTATTTATCTCCCTATAATCTAGACACATGCACCATGATCCATCCTTCTTGTGCACCAATACTATTGGAGCAGAGAAATAACTTTGACTAGGTTGGATTATACCAGCCTCTAACATTTTTGAAGTCATATGTTCAATTTCGCTCTTTTTGACATAAGGATATATGTAAGGCCTGATTTTTGGAAGAACTCTTCCTGGAATCAAATAAATATCATGATCATGATCACAAATAGGTGGGAGTCCTTTGGGAGCTTCAAATACCTTGGAATGATTGTCTAAGACTTTTTGGAGATCTGGAGAAATAGATGATTTTGATGTTAGAACTTCTAGTGAGCATAATTGTGCAATTACGCCTTGTTGTCCTTTCTTTAGAAGATTTTTCATGACATTAGAGCTTATTATCTTTCCCGGCTTCCCCGCGATACCCTGTAATTCGACTTCCTTTCCTTCCAAAAAAAAATTCAAGAAAATTTCTTGAAAATTAAAAGCTAATGTCCCCAAAGATTGTAACCATTGTACTCCTAGTACAACATTTGCACCTCCCATTGGAATGGAAAGCATTGGACTATTCAATACATATTCCCCCATTGTTACTTGATATTATGGCATTTTCTAAAGCAATTTATAGTTTCTCCATTTGCAACCATCACTTGAAATTCTGGTGTTGGGTATAGGAAACAATTCAATTCCTTGGCTACCTTACAATGAATAAAATTATGGGTACTACCTGAATCAATCAACAATATTATCTTTTTCTTCTTGATATGTCCTTCTATCTTGAGAGTTTGAGGAGTGGTAATTCCTGCCAATGCATTACACAATATGGTCAGACTCATTTCTTTGTCTTCTAGGGTTGGTTCCTGGTGTATATCCTCTTCTTTTAAAGTTTCTTGTTCATTTTCTTCCTCATCTTCATAATCTATGTAAAATAATTTCTTCTCAGCACACTTATGACCTTTAGTGTATTTGCTATCACAACTTTAGCAAAGCCCTTTTTCTCTTTTTTCTTCCAATTTTTGTGGTGTCAACCTTGTAGGTTTTCGAAGTCTAAGAGAAGCAACACTTCCATCTTTATATATTTGAGTGGTAGGCTTCCTTGTCGCCATAATTTTACATTCAATTTTTCTTTCCAACCCGAATGCCTTCTCCAATGAATCAGGTTCCCAAACCTGAACCTCATGTTGGATGTTATCCTTTGAAGTCCCTATGAAGACATCAATCATGTGTTCCTTTGGAATATCATTTACCCTTATATTCAATTTTGGGAAGTTTTCAATGTGCTCCACCACTAAACCCTTTTATTTCAAATTTATCAATTGGCTAAAGAAGGTGTGGCTCTTTGTATCCTCATAATGTGCTATCATTTCCTCCATAAAAATTGACCAAGTGACAATTTTTTTACGGGAGAAAATCCATCGATACCATACAAAGATATTTTTTTCTAAATATAAAGTTGCAATGTGTACCTTTTGTGTGTTTTGCACATTATTGAGATCAAAATATTGCTCCATTTGTAGTATCCATGTTACGAGATCCTTTCCATCAAACTTCCTCATATCAAACTTTGGAATATGGTGGGTCTTCAATCCAACATTAGAGTTTATGAAAACACGATTAACATTTATTTTGTTCTCATCATGTGTTTCCTCTACTATCTTTTTGCCATTAGGAATCATTTCTTGTATCAACTTTGTGAAACCTTCCATGTCTGCTTTTAGATCATTCTTCATGTCTTCCATGTTGTCTTTCATTTTTTCTTCTATGCCATCCATCTTAGCTTCCATGCCATCCATCTTAGCTTCCACACCTTTCTTCAAACCATCCATCTTATCTTCTACGCTTTTCTTCAAAACTACCATTTCATTTTTTGTTGCTCTTTGCGAGAGCGAAATTTGGTGCACTTTCTCTTGTAATTTTGATATATCACGTTGCACTTATTCATCTTCACGAGTCACAATAGAGTATTCTTAGGGCTTAATGGGCGTTGAATTCTTTTTAGGGGGAATTTTATATCCCAATACTAATATCTATGCTTCAAAACTCCCTTGTAATCACTTCAAACTAATTTTTCAAACAAGAGTTATGCAATTTGAAAAACAAATACACACATTTTTCTTGCTTTTGAGGAGGTCGATATTGAAACTGAATTATCTCTGTGATTTCAGATCTTCAATATCTTACATTCGATCTTGTATTAGCCCTCTAAATCTCCTTTTGAATGGCACAGGTATGACCTGATTTGGATTATTCAAGGCAAAGTTATGCCCAATCTCCCACAATGACGTAATTATGGACTGGTTCAGTAGAGAAAACTTGTACAGCATGCCACGTGTCACTGTTTCCTTCTTCGGCTCTGAACTTGATATAAAATTTAGTGTCCTTTTAGATAATTTTTATAGAATTTGAATCTGATGCTCATAGAGAGAGTTACGACGATTTTCCCAAGGTCACCTCATTTAGATGAAATTCAGGAGCCTGCAAAAACCCTAACTTCCACAGATCATATCTCTGAAAATATTGCCAACCAAGATCTGAAATTTTTACACAACGTTCCTCATGATTTCGGCTTCGCATGATAAAAATTTCAGCTTCTGAACCTTTGTAGAAAAAATGTTATAGTGAAAATTCCACGATGACCTGTTTGGAGCAGTGAAGCCCTAAAATCCAAAGCTCTAATTCGAAATGATATGAAACCAACTCCAAAAATAAAAGAAACAGAGAGATTAACACCTTATAAATAAGCCACTTTGAACAATTCTTAGATGATACAAATGACAAAACCTCCTTCTATATATAGGAGTCCATGGGGTCACAATATAATCCTAACTGACCTAACAATAATAATGTAAGGGCATAATAATAACAATATTGGGCTTACAGGGGTACAACAATAACAATAAGGGGACTAAAATAACAACAATAAGGGACTACACTAGTAATATAGGGACCTAACAATGTCACTTTTGTTGTACCAAATTCTGCTTCTAGGATCTTCCATGCTTCATGGGAATATGTAACTTTTTATACTGTGCAAAAAAAATTCTCATCCAATGCATATTTTATAAGATTTGGTACTAAAGCATCAAATACTTCAAGGTATGGGTTATTAGACCGATACTCAATCAACTCTTTACACTGAAGAAAAGTTTTCAATTTGACAACTCAAAAATCATTTTTTTAACAGTAAATTTTGGAAGTGCTATCAAATCCATCCTGATCGATTCATCCTTAAATTTTTCTGCTTCATGTACCTGTGTTTTAGGTGTTGTAGCTATGAAGAGAACCTCTATGAAAATTTTGAAATAATATGGATCCTCCTTTCGGTTTATTTTCTTGGTTTTCTTCAGCCTCACTTTGTGACCCACGAATTCCATCTCACTGCTCTACCTTACTCTATTACTTCAATCATATTTCCATATTCCACCCCCCCCCCCCCCCCCAAAAAAAAAAAAAAAAAAATATAGTTTTCAATATGCGCCCCTAAAATACAAAATATACTCTTTCATTTTTTATTTTTTAATTAATTTTGAGTCACCTTTTTTTCTTCTCTCCTTTTCTTAGCTCATTTTGTTAAATACCTTTTTCCTTGTGAATGACGCTTTTTAAAAGCCCCAAATTATCTTTCCATTAAAATAAATTTCTAAAAACCCATAAGTAGAACCCCTTTTTTTGGCTCAAATAAAACCCTTTTTATTTATTTTTATAAATAAAATCAAACTTCACTTTAAGTCGCCGCCCGACGCACTTGTCAATAAATAAAACCTGCGACAAATTACAAGTTTTTTTTGTGTGTTAAGTTTTACGAAATTGTTGTGCCTTCCTTGGTTCATGGTTGCATCGGTTTATGAAATAATTTCATTGTACTCTCTCATTTTCCTTGTTTTAGGGTTGCGTCAGTTTATGAAATAGTCGCTCTGTATTGTGCTTCAAGGCTGCGTTGATCCCCCTCACGATTTTTTTTTAATCCATAGTTGGATTTCATTGATGTCCTTATTCTCTTGATACTATGGAGGCTTTGCAAGTTGCTCACCTCCTTCAATAAACTGGATTCGTGGATATTCTAGCTCCTTAGATCTTGTAACTCTTCCTCGGATCCAGTACCAATCTGATGGATGGATAGAGGAGAAAACACAAAAATAACACACTCCAAATGTGACATGTTGCTCAATTAGTTTATTAACAAAAAATTGATTCACATTATTGTTGGGTGTGTGTTATATTCTTTCCATGACTAATCACACATTGGACCAATGACTAAGCTCTATTGTGACCACCTGTGTGGAAAATAAAACAAGAAGTAGGAGAATGTTGGGTGTGTGTTATACTATTTCCATGACAAGAAGTGGGAAATTTCTTTTGGACCCTATCATAGGTGGGTGGAACTACCTATGGTTTTGTGCATGGATTTTGCACATGGTTTTGGGCATGATGGTTTTCTTCCCATGGTAATTTGTAGATCCAATTAAGGGAACTATAGTTATGTTCTAATCTAGGGTTAATGGATTGGGGTTTATGAACAACATATATATATATATATATATAGTAAAGTTGAAAGGAACATAATGAAAAATCAATGTGGTAGTCCCGGTTTTGGGATCCATAGGAAAATATCTGTGTATATTTATGTTTTATTTTATTGCCATTTTTTATCTTTGTTTTAAGAATTTATTTGCATGTAATTTATTCACAAGGTTAAAACCTACATTTGGTATCAAATTTGTTTCGGCTTCAAGGGGACGGCTTTGCTGATGATGGGTTTTCCTTGGGCACATGGTAGACCATGTTCAGTGGGAGAACTACAGGATCGGTTATTGCGATGAAAGAATATGGCAAGCAGTGGAAATATGAAGATAGAGAAATTGAAGGGTCAGATTTTTGAGTTGTGGAAGCTCAAGATGGAGGATCTTCTAGTGTATAAAGATAAGTGGATTGCGGTAGATCCTGGTAATAAACCAACGGAAATGTCAGTAGAAGAATGGGAGAATTTGGATTGGAAGGAAAAGAGAACAATATGGTTGTGTATCTCAGATTTGGTATTATTGAATGTATTGGGAGAAGCTATGGTGAAGGATTTGTCAGACAACTTAGGGACTTTGTACCAATCTAAGTCTATGGCGAACAAACTGTTCCTACGAAAAAAATTGTATATCCAAAGGATGAAGGATGGAGACTTGGTGACAGAGAATTTGAATTCCTTTAATATTGTGGTAAGCCAAATGTTATATGTTGATATTAAAATTTCAGACGAAGATAAGTGCATCAATTTGTTGTTTTCTCTACCAGATTTGTGGGATAGTATGGTTGTTGCAATATGTAGCAATGCAACTACTTTGAATTTTTATGAAATAGTCTCATATTTTTTGTCGGAGGAGATGAGACAAAAAAGTACGGAGAGCTTGAATGGATATGCCTTATCTATACAAGGACGGTCTAAGAATAGAAACAAAAATATGTCCTCGAGTGGGAGATCTAAATCTAGAGGGAGATCTAAATCTCAAGGAAAACTTGTAAAGGTATGCTATAGATGCAGAAAGGAAGGGAACTATAAAAGGGACTGTAGATATAAAGCTCTCGAGAAAGGAAAGAGATCTGATGATGCACTTCTGCAGAGGAAAAAAAGACCTCAAATGAAGGTGGGGATGTGTACTTGGAGTCTTCTTCAAGTACACATGTAGATCATGAGGCATGGTTGATTGAATCAGGTGTACTCTTTCACTTTACTCCCCATAGAGAGTGGTTCATTAGTATGAGAAATATGATGGTGACAATGTATTCTTAAGGGATGACAGGAAGGCCAAAATCGTCGGACACTAAAAATTGAAGTTGACGTTGCAAGGTGGAAGGATTAGAATGCTTCCTAGTGTTCTCCATATGCCTACATTGGCCAAAAATCTGATTTATGTAAGAAAGATGGATGGTGCAAGTGAAAAAATAGTGTTCGAGAAGGTTACCTACAAGATGGTTTTGGGAGCACTGGTATTTATGCGGGGAGTTCGGATTTGAGCTTTGTACAATCATTTGAGTAGCACAGTTATTGATAGGTGCAACAATTATGTGGTTCCTGAAAGTGGTGCTAAAAGCCTCATTATCTCTGGAGAAAATACCATGCTATGGCATCAAAGGCTTGGACATATTGGAGAGAAGTGCCTTCAAATACTTCATGGTAATGGTATGGTAGAAGGTAGGTATAATTTCTCTCTGGATTTCGACTTCTCTAAAAATTGTGTATATGAGAAGTAGACTCAGGTAAGTTTTCCCTCTAGTGCTAAGAGGGAGAATTGTATATTAGAGGTTGTACACAGTGATGTGTTTGGACCCATGTCGATTCCATCACTGGGTAATTTTGTGTACTATGTATCATTTATAGATGACTTCTCTAGGAATACATGGATATATATCCTCAAGGAGAAATATGAAATCTTAGAAAATTTTAAAGAATTTAAGGCTCTGGTTGAAAACAAGACAGAGAAGAAGATAAAGGTGTTGAGGACAGATAATGGTGAATATTTCTGCAAGAATGAATCTGAAGAGTTATGTAAGAAGTGTGGTATAGCACAACATAAGACTAATCCATACAAACCTGAACAAAATGGAGTTGCAGAAAGAATGAACAAGATGTTGATGGAAAAGGATAGAAGCATTCTCAATGTTGTCAAGCTAGGACAATAATTATGGGTAGAGGTAGTAGAGACTACATGTTACCTGATTAACAGATCACCTTCATCAACGTTAGAGGATAAGACTCCACATGAGGCGTGGAGTGGTAAGAAACCTTGTCTTTCACATATGTGAGTATTTGACTATGATGCATATGTACATGTTCCCAAGGAGAAAAGAACCAAGTTGGATAGTAAATATGAAAGGTGCATCTTTATTGGGTATAAGCATGGTTTAAAAGGTTAAAATATTTGGAACCCAGAAACAAGGAAGGTTATGTACAATTGAGATGTGTTGTTTAGAGAGGTGAAATATGTTATTAAATATGAAGTCCTACCAAAGGAACCTGAGAAGATAGAGTTTGAGCTAAAGGAGGAAGAATCAGACTGTACATTAGAACACGAATCAAAAGATGAAGAACCACAAAGTCCAATTGTGAGAATATGAGTTCGAGAAATAAGGCAACAAAAATTTATAGTCCATATGATTTCGGTTTAAATTTTTCTTTATCTATTATTGATGATGATCCAAGAACTGTTAGGGAGGTTGTAGATTTGGAAAGAGGCCATGGTTGATGAAATGGCATCTTTGGACAAAAATGAGGCTTCGGGTCTGGTGGAGTTGTTGGCGAGAAGGAACCCCATTAGAATCAAATGGGTGTTTAAGAAGAAGGTGAATGTCGAAGGAAATGTTGAGAAATACAAAGCTCGATTGGTAGAAAATTTTTATTCCAATTTGTCGAGAATTCATTTTGGAGATATTTTTTCTCATGTTCCCAAGTTAGCTTCTATTATATTACTCGTATATACTATCTTTTATTTTTATTTTGAGGTAGAAAATATGGATGTGAAGACAACATTTCTTCACAGGGATCTGGAAGAAGAGATCTACATGAAACAACCTAAAGGCTTTATGTTGAAGGGTAAGAAAGAACTAGTATGAAGGTTAAAAAAGTCTTTGGATGGGTTAAGACAATCACCAAGGATGCGGTATCAAAAATTTGATACATAGATACGGGGACTTGGCTTCACCAGAAGCAAAGCATATCACTATATGTATTTCTAATTAATTGGTGACCATGTTATTTATGTGGTCTTGTATGTGGATGATATGTTGCTGATTGGAAATGACGAAAATTATCCAAGATTTTAAGACCCAATTGTCCTTCAAATTTGACATGAAGGATATTGGTGTTGCAAAATCTATCTTGGGCATGGAAATTAAACAAGATCGGGAAAAGAGGAAGCTTTGGTTAAACCAGAAGAAGTATGTCGTGACAATATTGTAGAGGTTTAGTATGCAAGATAGTAAACCAATGAAGGTTTCTATTCCTATAGTTGTAAATTTATCTACTGAACAATGTCCCAAGACACAAGAAGAGGAAGAGGACATGTCCCGTGTTCCATATGTAAGTGCAGTTGGTAGCCTGAAGTATATGAAATGGTATGTACTAGACTAGATATTGCACATGTAGTGGGAGTATTGAGAAAGTTTATGTCAAAACTAGGGAAGGAGCATTGGACAATAGTGAAGTGGGTTTTTAGATATTTGCGTGGAAATAGTGATTATGGTTTGTGCTACCAAGGAAGACTAATATTGGATAGTGTTTTGGACATCTGTTGCTTTGTTGATGTAGAGTGGGTTGGAGATATAAATTGAAGAAGATATACAAGTGGGTATATTTTTAACCTATTTGGAGGAGCAAAAGACAGTATATAATGTCTCTCTCAACTACAGAGGCTGAATACATGACAAACACTCATGCAAGCAAGGGAGCAATTTGGTTGCAGAGATTGTTTTCAAGTATGGGGTTGGTACAACGAGCTATAATGATAGACTGTGACAACCAAAATGAAATTTTATTGGCAAAGAACCATGCTTATCCTTCAAAGCCAAATAAAATTGATGTTCAGTATCACTTTGTGAGGGATATGGTTGAGGAAAAGAAGGTGTTGCTGGTAAAGGTGAACACTTCGGAGAATGTTGCATATGCATTTGCGAAGTCTGTGATTACTGAGAAGTTTTCTTGGTGTAGAGAAATAAGGGGCATTACAGGGCTGGACCAATGAATAAGCTCTCTTGTGACCCCCTGTGTGGAAAAGAAAATAACAAGTGGTAGAATGTTGGGTGTGTGTTATATTCTTTCCACGACGAGAAGTGGAAAATTTTCTTTTGACCCTATAATAGGTGGGTGGGCCTACCTATGGTTTTTTGCATGGATTTTGCACATGGTTTTGGGTATGATAGTTTTCTACTCATAGTATTTTGTAGATCCAGTCGAGGGAACTACGATTATATTCTAATCCAGGGTTAATGGATCGGGGTTTATGAATGCTTCGACATGTATATACATGTATTGTAACATTGAAAGGAATATAATGAAAAATCAATCTGGTAGTCTCGGTTTTAGGATCCAGGGGAAAATATATGTGTATATTTATGTGTTATTTTCTCACCATTGTTTATCTTATGTTTTAAGAATTCGTTTGCGGGTATTTTATGTACAGAGTTAAAACCTACAATTACATCCACCCAAGTTTTTGCTCTTGGTTTTCACACATTGGAGTGACCCAACCATGGGTATATAAACAACAAACCTTGTAAATATGGAATCATGCAAACTCTAACTAGAGTTGATTTTTTTCCAGCTAACTACTTCATGTAAACTCACACTGGACTTGACTTCTAATATTAGAATTGACTTGTTTCTCTTAACTTAACTTAAATATTCACGCATTGCATGCATATGGGAGTAATTACTATTTCTCATTGTGAGCCATTGTTGAGAATTGAAGGCCAGTGGAGTGGCTTTCAACACTATGGTGTGCGGTGTATGAAGGATGCGACAACTATAAGACATGAGACATTTACTACAAGATTTTTCTGGCATGGAAGTGAATTTTGGTGTGGCACCCTATGGTGAGGAACACATAAAAATGAAGTGTTGTCGTATGTAGTGTAAGTGTGGAATGGTGTAAGTCGCCGTGTATATGTGAAAATTTAAAACAATCAACGTGGATCCATCTGAACTTAAGATATATGAAGAGTCAAGATGGATCAAATTCCCAAAAGGTGTAAACATCTTTTATGAGTGCAAATTTTGATAAAATATTTGTACCTCAAATAATTTTATCCCTCTCGGAACTTGATAAATCCAAAGTTAAGATGGATCTAAGCTAGTTTAAGATATATATACAAATTCAATTTCATTTTTGTTTATGTAATTTGTCTGAGTCAAAATGTTTAGATAACATAAGATAATAAGACATCACCACATTTCTTCCATATTAAATTGAAAATCTCCTCTTAACCTAAAAATTTTAAATGATGATATATATAATTGCAACTATAGGGTTAGTATTTTGGGATAGCAGCTACTAAAAAACTTGCATCTGGAAATTTTCTTGAATTTTCTACGAAACCTACATACTGTAGAATTGATCTCACTGCAAGTCATGTGCTTATATATATAAAAGTAGTTTATGCATCCTTTGAAATGGCCCATTATCATTTGTCAACATTTACTAATTTATACAACTACATAAATATGCATCTCGAGGGGAAAAAAATATATTGCTTGAACTTGATCTCACAATACACCATTTGCTTGAATACATTTTCGTTAAGTGATTTATGCATAAAAATACAAGTAATTTATGGATCCCTAATTAGCTAATCAGCATTTACGGATCATTTAAGATGTAATTTATATAACCACACTCACATGTATATGCTGCGTGAAAATAAATATTAAAAATAGTTAAACAACGTGAATCATAAGATTTAATTTTCCAATACATATTTTTTTTTGTTGGAAACTCAACTTTATTTCGGATATGAAATTCCGTTAATGTCATGGAATTGTTGGAATATTGATAATTCCAAACAACAGAAGTGGAGAGAATAATCTCCCCTCTACAACACAGAGAAGTTAAAACAAATTTGACAGGAGACAGAGTTTTCAGACTTTTAAAACAACTTCTATTTCAAAAAAAAACTGATACAAGTCTTCCTCTAAACAGAGGAATAAACAACAATGGTGACTGCTTCAGACACAGTGCAAAAAAGAAAATCTCTGTCTCTTAAAACAACACTGTTGTGTTTTCTTCTTTCGTCCGCGCTGCTGTGCGAAAAAAAAAACATTACACAGGCTCGCTGGCCTTTTTGCTTTTATATGCCGCATAAAAAAAAACATTACATAAAACCTATACGGAACCTTTTTAAAAGAAATTCAAATGCACGACGTGCGAGTGGGGACCACATCGTAGTCGGTGGATCGGAGGTGTCAAACAGGAACTTGCGATTGCGATTGAGGACTCGGATGTGATGGCGCATTCAACTCCACTTTATAAACCTCATCGGGTCCGTGCTTTACAAAAAACGAACCACAAATAAAAGTTTCGATTGCGATTCAAGGACTGGATGCGATTCTATTAACAAACTGTGGTATATTATGTGATCGGGTCCGGCCTTTGATCGGAGCACAAAACAAAGGACATGCGATCAATCGGAAAGTTTTGATTGCGATTAAGAATCAGACGTGATTGAACTTTATCAACTCCACTGTATAAGCTGGATCGGGTCCGCCATTTTGATAGTGCAATCGGGCCCAACTTATTAAACCTTTCGATTGCGATTGGAGAGAGGATGCGATGGCGCATTAAACTATAATATATAACCGGATCGGGTCCGGCCTTCAATCGGGGCTCATAATAAAAGACCGCCGATTGATCCTTGCGATTGAAACTTCCGATTCCATTAAGACATTGCCACGTGGTCAAGTGGACCCACGGGCCTCCGCTGTTGTGGTGGGGGCGATTTATAATATATGTTTTGTTTGTATTAAAACGTTCCGCTTGCGGAACTCTTCCATCAACAAGACACTTGGTTTTAGAACATATGTATTGCGATTGCGATTTGCGATTGCGATCGCATCGCATCGCGACTCCTCATCAACAAGACACTGCTTCAAAGATAACTTGTGATTCTGATTTAGAGCTTAAGTGGTGGGAACCACTTGTCCCGCCAAATCAGAAATAAAGGACTTTCGCCTGTTTAATTCAATTTCCATTCATTCTGGTTGTTGGGGGCCTTAAACGCCCGAAATGACTGTCTTTTAATTTACTGTGCTCCTCCGTAGAACATATCTACGAGGATCTTCATTCCTCTACAAAAATCGACTTCACCCATCACTAATTCAATTTCTTCTGCTGTTGTGGCTGCGCCCCATCACAATCTAAATCTTCCTTACGGATTTCTCCATTATTCTTCATAAATACAGAGTGCTGTGCACTCAAAATTCTACTGCTGCTGTTGCCTTTGTACTTGTTTCTTCCTGCCCAAAGGCATGACAGGTGACTTTAATATTTTCAACACTCCCCCTTAAAGTCAGCTGCTGGGTTATCCATCATACCCAGGCATTTTCTTAGAAATTCAAAGGTCTTCTGTCCCAATGGTTTAGTTAAAATATCTGCATATTGCTCCTCTGTTTTACAATGCTGTAAAACAATTTCTCCATTGTTCACCAATTCTCTGATATAATGAAACTTTGTATCTATGTGCTTTGTTCTTTTATGAAACACAGAATTCTTTGACAATGCAATAGTTGAGCTATTGTCATTAGTTAAATCATAAAGGTTCTTTTACCCGTTTTGGTACAACCTCAACATTCTTCTCATCCAAACTTTGACACGTCATATTGACGCCACATACGGTCACAGATACGTTACAATTGATCGTTTAGAAGCCCAAGGAAATGGCTCCTCAACCTACAGGAAAACATAACCGAAGTGTTTTTCCAATACTCTACATTTCCAGCCTAATCACCTGCCAAGGTATCCAATCACTTCAATTTTCCTAAGTAGTATATAAAATACCAAATCTTTTGTTCCTTCTACATACTCGTGAATTTCTTTGCCGTTTCACAATGTGCTTCGCTTCTCCATAAATCTGGAAATTAAGCTAACAACATGCATAATATCTGGCCTAGTTGCAGTCAAATACATGAGGCTGCCAACTATGCTTTTATACAAACTTGGATCAAAATCCTTACTGCTATCATCTTTACTCAACTTCAATCCCATTACTATGAGAGTAATTGCAGCTTTGCACTCCTGCATATTAAATCTTTCTAGAACTTGATTCACATACTTTGCTTGAGATATAAAAATCCCTTTCTCACCTTGCTCCACTTCTATTCCCAAGAAGTATCTTAATAAACCCATGTCAGTCATTTCAAATTTATTTTTCATGACTGTTTTAAAATTCTCAACAAGGTAATCATCATTACCAGTAAAAATTAAATCATCAACATATAAAACAACAATCAACAGCTTAACATCCTTTTCTTTGATGTAGAGGGTGGGTTCTCCCTCACATTTTTCAAATCCATTCTCCAATATATAGGAGTCTATCCTACTGTACCACGCTCTTCGTGCTTGCTTCAGCCCATAAAGAGCTTTCTTCAATTTGCAGACCTTATGCTCTTGGCCTATCTTCTCATATCCAAGAGGTTGTTCCACATATACCTCTTCCATTAAAACTCCATTTAAAAATGCGGATTTTACATCCATTTGGTATACTTTCCATTTGTTTTGTGCTGCTATGGACAACACTGCTCTTACTGTCTCCATTCTTGCAACTGGTGCAAAGGTTTCTTCATAATCAATGCCATGCTTCTGCTTATAACCCTTGACAACAAGTCTGGCCTTGTGTCTTTCTATCTTTCCTTCAGCATTGCTTTTGGTCTTATATACCCATTTAACTCCAATGACTTCCTTGCCTTCTGGGAGATCAACCAACTCCCATGTTTTGTTCTTCTCTATGGCTTTAATTTCATCATCCATAGCTTCTATCCATTTTCTATCCTTAATAGCATCTTCAAAATGAATAGGATCATCAACTTGACAATACAAAGAAAATAAGGAATTCATACCCTCATCTGCTGCTCCTTGCTCATAGATTTCTCTAAGACTTCTGAACTTTGTTCCTCTTTCACTTGGCGTAGCTGTGCTTGATGAATCACTCAATTCTTCTCCCTGTGGTGTACTCGGTGAACCGCTGCCGCTTCTTCTCAAGGGTGTTCTCACTGCTGCTTGAGGCGTCCCTTGCTGGCCTTGTGGTGGTGGAGGTTGTGCAGTGGATGGGTTATTAATCTCAACTACATCTACATCATCTTCATCATGAGATAAACAGCTTTTGACATTAACTGTTTTCTCAATACTTCCATCCCATGATTTCTCTTGAATGAATTGCACATCTCTGCTTATCACAAACTTCTTTGTGGATGGGTTATACAATCTGTATCATTTGGAATCTTCATAATATCCAAGGAAAATCTACTTCTCCCCCTTACTATCCAATTTCTTTTTCAACTTGTCTAGAATGTGTGCATATGCCACACATCCAAAAACTCTCATGTGGGTGACTCCCTATTTTCTGCCACTCCACGCTTCTTCTGGAACTTTGTTCATCACCGCTTTTGTGGGGCATCTATTTAAAATATATACAACACAGTTTGCTACTTCTGCCCAATACTCATTCGACAAGTGTTTCGCCTTCAGCATACTTCTCACCATTTCCATTATGGTTCGATTCTTGCTTTCAGCAACTCCATTCTGTTGCGGTGTGTACCTTGTGGTAAACTGCTTGTGTATGTCATTCTCTCTGCAAAAACGCAGAAATTATTTTAATATATATTCTCCTCCTCTATCAGTTCTGAGAACTTTAATGTGCAGTTCGCTCTATTTTTCTACAAGAGCTTTAAAATGACGAAATTTCTGAAAGACTTCACTCTTATATTTCAGAAAATAAACCCACACTTTTCTTGTGAAATCATCTATAAAGGTCAGCATGTAACTGCTGCCTGAAACAGATGTTGTTTGCATCGGCCCACACAAATCTGAGTGGATTATTTCTAAGGGTGCTTTCGCCCTTATGCTTTTCCCTGAAGGAAAATTTTCTCTGTGTTGCTTTCCCAAGATGCAGCCTTCACATAGGCTGTCAGGCTTCTCAATCAATGGAAAACCTCTTACCATTCCTTTTCTGTGCAGCAAATTTAATCCTCCGAAATTGAGATGTCCAAATCTCAGGTGCCATAACCAATTTTCATCCTTTGCTTCCTTCTAAAAGGCTTCTTGTGTTACAGCTGCTATACTCTTTCCTTTTCCCTTCAAGTCAATGTTGAGCTTGAGTGGAAACATTCTATTGTCAAGCACATTTGTATTTCACATTGGTCGCCATAGGAGGTATATCTAATTGTGCACACATCATCTTTAAATATTACTAGGTCCCTTGTTTATGAGCTGCCCAACGCTCAAAGATTACATTTCAAACCTGGAACATACTACACCAGAACAAATTTATGCTCACCGGTGTCAATATCACCTACTTTTTCCTACGTAGGATCTTAGGTATCAACTGCGTGGTCACTTCAGATTTAATCTCTTCATCTAGATTGGAAAACATTGCTCTATTTCCAGTCATGTGATTACTACATCCTCAATCTAAGAACCAAACATCATCTTCTCTATCTTGTGCTACATTACATGCTAACAGCACATTACTTGGGTTCTTTTCTTCTTTTGTTACATTAGCATTCTGCCTATTTTTCATGTCATTTTGCTTCTTTCTACATTCATTGGCATAGTGCCCATATTTCTTGCAATAATGACATTGGACATTGGATTTGTCATACCTTTGTCCATGAGCATGTTGGTGTTCATGTCCACCTTGCTGATGTCCACCATGTTGGTTGTTACTTTGGTCGTGGCTCTGAATTTGACTGTTGCTCCTTCCATGTGAATGAGAAGGGTTGTTCCTTCCACCTCTATTCTGGCTTCTGCCTCTTCCTCTTCCTTTTCTTTGACCTCTTCCTCTTCCTGAAGGCATCTGGGTCTTGAAGGCGTGCTCAAGAGATGAGTGTTCATCTCTACTCAATCTTTGTTCATGAGTTATCAATGAGGCATGAAGTTCATCCACTGTGAACTGTGAGAGATCTTTGGTCTCTTCTATGGTGGTAACAATAACATCAAACTTTGAGGGTAAGCATCTCAAAAGTTTCTCCACAATCCTTCTTTCTTCAAGAGTTTCTCCATGGGATCTTATCTGATTTACAATCCCAATCACATGTGTAAAAAATGTGTCCACATTATCTGACTCTTTCATGCAAAGAGTTTCAAAATCTCTTCTTAGCAACTGAAGTTTTGCTGTTTTAACTTTCTCCATACCTTGATAGGCTACTTTCAGAGTTTCCCATGCCTCCTTGGATTTCTTGGCTGCTGCTATCCTTGGAAACACACTCTCATTAATAGCTTGATACAATAAGAAGAGAGCTTTAACATCTTTCTTCCTATTTCTCTTCAATATGTCCTTCTCCTGCTTGAGTCAAGGCATTAAAAGCCTGTTCATCAGCTGGTTCAGTAAAACCATATTCTACAAACTCCCATAAGTCTTGTGAAACAAACAGGGCTCTCATGGTAATGGCCCAATAATCATAATTATTTCCATTAAATTGTGGAAGTTGAACATTTCCAAGACTCATACCAGTGCTTGGTCCAACCATTGCTCTTGAACTGAACTCTGAACTTAAACTTAAACAAACTATCTTTCATTTTTCTGAAAGAACAAACTCTTTTAAACAAAAAACAACAACTTTGTTATCTTTGAGAAATACCTGATCTTTTGACTTCTGTTGGGCTTTCACTCTGCTGGAGAAAACGCTTCAACAAATCTTCTTCTTCTTCAGCTTCTTTGAAACATTCAAAGAGCCTGAACTAGCTCCGATACCATGTTGGAATATTGATAATTCCAAACAACAGAAGTGGAGAGAATAATATTCCCTCTACAACACAGAGAAGTTAAAACAAATTTGACAGGAGACAGAGTTTTCAGACTTTTAAAACAACTTCTATTTCAAAAAAAAACTGATACAAGTCTTCCTCTAAACAGAGGAATAAATAAACAACAATGGTGACTGCTTCAGACGCAGTGCACAAAAGCAAATATCTGTCTCTTAAAACAACACTGCTGTGTTTTCTTCTTTCGTCCGCGCTACTGTGCGAAAAAAAAAACATTACATAGGCTCGCTGGCCTTTTTGCTTTTATATGCCGCATAAAAAAAACATTACATAAAACCTATACGGAACCTTTTAAAAAAAAATTCAAATGCACGACGTGCGAGTGGGGACCACATCGCAGTTGGCGGATCGGCGGTGTCAAACAGGAACTTGCGATTGCGATTGAGGACTCGGATGCGATGGCGCATTCAACTCAACTTTATAAACCTCATCGGGTCCGTGCTTTACAACAAACGAACCACAAACAAAAGTTTCGATTGCGATTCAAGGACCGGATGCGATTCTATTAACAAACTGTGGTATATTATGTGATCGGATCTGGCCTTTGATCGGAGCACAAAACAAAGGACATGCGATCAATCGGAAAGTTCCGATTGCGATTAAGAACCGGACGTGATTGAACTTTATCAACTCCACTGTATAAGCTGGATCGGGTCCACCATTTTGATAGTGCAATCGGGCCCAACTTATTAAACCTTCCGATTGCGATTGGAGAGCGGATGCGATGGCGCATTAAACTGTAATATATAACCGGATCGGGTCTGGCCTTCAATCGGGGCTCATAATAAAAGACCGCCGATTGATCCTTGCGATTGAAACTTTCGATTCCATTAAGACATTGCCACGTGGTCAAGTGGACCCACGGGCCTCCGCTGCTGTGGTGGGGGAAATTTATAATATATGTTTTGTTTGTATTAAAATGTTCTGCTTGCGGAACTCTTCCATCAACAAGACACTTGGTTTTAGAACATATGTATTGCGATTTCGATTTGCGATTGCAATCGCATCGCATCGCGACTCCTCATCAACAAGAAACTACTTCAAAGATAACTTGCGATTCTGATTTAGAGCTTAAGTGGTGGGAACCACTTGTCCCGCCAAATCATAAATAAAGGACTTCCGCCTGTTTAATTCAGTTTCCATTCATTCTGGTTGTTGGGGGCCTTAAACGCCCGAATTGACTGTCTTTTAATTTACTCTGCTCCTCCGTAGAACAGATCTACGAGGATCTTCATTCCTCTGTAAAAATCGACTTCGCCCATCACTAATTCAATTTATTCTGCTGTTGTGGCTGCGCCCCATCACAATCTAAATCTTCCTTACGGATTTCTCCATTATTCTTCTTAAATACAGAGTGTTGTGCACTCAAAATTCTGCTGCTGCTGTTGCCTTTGTACTTGTTTCTTCCTGCCCAAAGGCACAGTAGGTGACTTTAATATTTTCAACAGGAATTATATTACATATAAGTATACTCCCATCTATTGTTTTTCCT
Source organism: Pinus albicaulis (assembly GCA_034641835.2). NCBI lineage: Eukaryota > Viridiplantae > Streptophyta > Pinopsida > Pinales > Pinaceae > Pinus > Pinus albicaulis. The sequence continues at coordinate 1,721,536,517 of CM076580.1, forward strand.
AGTGGCGTTGGCAACAGAAGTGAGAAACTCATCTTCAGCAGAACGTAAAACAATTTTTACACCATTACTAGTCCTCTCTAAACATTGTAAGTCAGCTGTGAGCAGTTCCAAGAAGGTTCGGTGGACAAATCGTAATTGGTGTCAAATTTCAAAGTTCGCGCTTTTACAAAATGCCTTTCCACCATCTGTCACCCACAAAGTCGTTTTGTTGTGCTCGTTAATTTGGTCGTAGTCAACATGGAATTACGGATTTTTTTGCATTTTCCAAGGTTTACTACCTTTATTCTACCAACTGTGTTATAGTACTGCCCGTCGCATGATATACAAAGCCGTATTATACTGAAGAGGAACTTGTGGCAACTGGCATCCTACGAGCTTTAATTCAGTCACATAACTCAATATAATACGCAATCTCGATGATAGAGTCGGTTCGAAACCGGCTCCTTGTCAAAGTAGTTTTGCATAAATTCTTACATTTTTATTTAATTAAGTTGCAATTGGAAGCTAATCATTAAGATAGATTCTTTGGGTTGCACGTTAAAGCCAAAAAAGAATCAAAATCGGCTTATATTTATATAGAAGCATCTGTTCTCAAATCTTCTACATACTGTATCTAATCAGCTGTACAACATCAATATAGTACAATACTACACAAATATATTAAATGGCTATTCATCCTCCTTACAAACACTGGTGGTGATAGAAAGTGGAGTTTCCCAAACATCAAAGACATCTTCTTCATCATACAAAACAAACAGACGGTCTCCGCCAACAGCAATATCGGCGATAGCGCCTCCACATGATCTCTGATTGTTCTCTATCTGCGATGTGAGCACCCAATGAGGAGCACAGAATACGTGCACCTTTTTCTCTTTTGTTGAAAAAAGCTGCAGTCCGCAAGCTGCCAATTTGGTATACATTTTTTCTTCTTCTTCAACTGATTGAGATACCGTCTTTCTTGGCCGACTCCGGTGACACCACTTGACATGGTTCATGAACCGAATATCAAGAAATCTGAGATTATCATATTGATTGACCACGCATACTATTCTGCAATCCTCCATGCCCACGGTGTCGACCACCACTTTGTCGTCCAACAAATGGCCGTCTGTCCACGTCAAGGCTGCGCTGTTCTTTTCCCTAAAATCCATCAAGCTGATCTGACCATCATCACTTCGAGGATACAGATTCGCCCCAGCAGGAGATTGCTCTCTGGAAGCCACTGTAGCTTCCCTGCATCCCCAAGGGACCAATCATATACGAAATCCACTTGCTGACCTGTACTCTGATCCCACACCCCTACTCCGTATTTGGCTTTTAACCCTCTGCAACTCGCGTACACGTGACCGCGGCTGCTGCTTGCGAGAGCTCCGGCCGTAAAATTCTTGTGTTGGTCGCCTTGATGGCACACCTGGAATCTATGTTGCAGCTTTCCCGTTCTGGTATTGAAGCTCGCCATGCCGCCATGGCTGGGCCTTTCCAGGCTGGCGCAAGTGCCGATGACGAGGTGTTGGGGATTCAGAAAACCTACATTGTTAACGAGATGGTAATCAAGATTGAGGGGTTGTAGCTCCTCCATGCTCCAATCGTAGACATGTACCATGCTGCCGTGTGCCACGCAGCATCCTCCGTCTTGCGATGCTCTTATGGCGGTGGCGTCACCGGTGGCTCTTCCACAAATCGAAGCGGAAAGCCAAATTCAGTTTCCGTCGAAGCTGCGACCCCATGTAGCGGTATGGACTCTATCCATGAGACCATAGTAGAGCGCCTCTCTGTAAAGAACCCTGTGGGACATGTGTGGAGGGACGTGAAGTTCCCCTGTTCGAAGAAAGTCGAGGAGAAGGGAGAAATAGGATGGATTTCTATCAATGAAATACTTGTGGGTATTTGGTTTTTCAGGCGCCGAATCGTGGCTGATCATGGCTCCTAGCATCGATTCCCGCCCTGCGTTGGCCAGAGTGCTCCGGTTCGTCACAAATAGTTCCCCCCCCACGTTCAGTTTAACTTTGTGATCATCATCATCCTACTCTCTTCTCATCGCCATCCCCACTAATCCCTATAATAAAAAAGCCCTCTGCTGTGAATTAAAAAAGGCGCTGTATGAAGTTGAAAGTTTGAAAGAAATACCTACAACTCCCAAAGAAGTGAGTGGCTGTGGTCAACACCGAACTTGCATTCTGTAAAATATGGTTGTTGTCGTTTGGGGTTTGTTTGAGTGGCCACTATGTCATGATGAAATGGGTGAGATATACCCTTTCATTGTGTTGGATAAACAATAATTCCAACCAACCCGGCGACTTCATTTAATGCAGGAACTATCTCAGAGTTTCTCGAGTGTTCATTTAGCTTCTCAGAGAAGCTATCTCCACCGACATTCAGGGCTCGAGAAACTTCTCAGTTGTATATAAATATCCATTTTTTGTGAATGAAAATCACCAGTTTTGAGTTATACGCTGTGTTCTCTGATATGGTATGAGAGCTTGGTGAGGTCTTCGAGCGACCATTCTAAAAGATTGTTGAGTGATGTTTTTGAGAGAGTGGTGTTGAGAATTTACAGTGTGTTGCAAAGAGTCTGTATGCAGTGTATTACGCTTATGGTGAAGGGCAGACTGGTCGGAGGATGCTCGAGTGGAGATTGATTTTACTGCATCGCTGGGAGAGTATTACTGCAAGGGGAGCTGTTGTGTATGTGCAACCTGTGTGGAGAAAGAGCTGCTATTGACTGACGAGTAGAACGTTGAAGGAAGGCGCAAATACATGCCTTCATTTTAGCTTCTGCCCAAAGCGTGGTTGCTGGAAAAGAGCAAGATGAAAAGGGTATAATGTATACCGTAAATTGCTTATGCACTTCTTCCTTTGCATTTTTTTAAAATCCGAAAGTTAAATTCCTGTGAGAAATAATTTCAATGCTGTTACATCAAGTTCGAATTAAGTAAAAGATAGGGGGAGTAAATTTCGCTGTCAAGTAAAAGTAAATCGGAGTCATAAAAGAATAAACTTTCGTTCATTATTAGAATGGCCTCCTAAATTTTGGGCGTTTCCAATCAAGTGAAAAGAAAATTGTGGTGATGAAATAAGCTTGTTGTAGCCGTGTTCATTTTTGGGCATTTTTGAAGTTTTTTTTAAAGAATTGTTGTGAAGGTTGTTGAATAATAAGAGTTTTTTAATAAATTAAAAGGAAAAAGGGGGAAGTAAAATAAGTTAAAGAAGGTTTTATTGTTGTTTGTGAGGAGCCATTAAAGTTTAGATTGTTGCTTGAATATTCATAAGCTTACTACTATGGCAAATATATTAGCAGAATCTTATTTAACTAACTCTGATAAGTTAGATGGTGAAAATTATGCAAATTGGAAGTTTAAGTTGCAGACTGTGATGGAAGGCTCTAATATGTGGACGATTGTGACTGGAGATGAAGTGAAGCCAGAACTCCCTCAATCCACCGCTGCTGCAATTCAAGATTGGCAACGACGAGAAAACAAAGCGAAGGTATTGTTGCGGATGTCCGTTAAGGACAATATTATTCCGCACATTAGAGAGTGCAAGACATCCACAGAGACATGGGACACTCTCAAAAATTTGTATGAGACAAAGACCACAAATCGAATATTGTATTTAAAGAGTAAGCTTCTTTCAATTAATATGGAAGAAAATGAAAATATTTCTAGCTTTATTTCTAGAATTAAAGACCTAAAAGATAAATTAGGTGACATTGGTGAAACAATATCTAGTATAGACTTGGTTACTGTGACATTAAATGGAATGTTGGATGAGTATCAAATGTTTATCACTGGTCTTGCAGCTAGAGAGAAGGCTCCTACGTTTGATGAATTGGCAGGTATACTTATGCAGGAAGAAGAGCGAAGAAGAAGTCTTAATCAAAAACCCCCTAATTTAGATTTAGCATTAGTGGCTAAAGGAAAGCAAGCCTTCAAAGGAAAACAATGGGAGAAAAATAAAGGCAAAAGGCCACAGGTAAAATCATTTCAAGGTATGCCTTCACCAAAGTCAAATGTCAAAACAAGTAGAGATGGTAAATGTTACTATTGTGGAAAGCCTGGTCATTATGCTAAGAATTGCTTGAAAAGAAGATCTGATTTATTTAAACTAAGAAGACATACAGGAAATTATGTTGATAGAGATGAAGCAATTAGTCATGAATTTAATAATCTTCAATTATTTGTGACCAATGCTGCTTTGTCAGCAGAAACTGATGATGATAATGCTTGGTTTATAGATTCTGGAGCATCAATCCACATGTCATGCAAAATAGATTGGTTTGATACATATCATGAAGTTAATAATGGTGCACACATTTATTTAGGAGATAATAGATCGCATGAAATAAAAGGATATGGTGATATAAGTGTTACTATGCCTAATGGACAAGAAAAACAAATTCAAAATGTAGTGTATGTTCCAGGATTAAAGAAGAACTTAATATCTGTCTCTACTATTACAGATCAACATTTAAAAGTTGAATTTATCAAATCACATTGTTTGGTAAAGGATATGCAGGACAACTACAAAGTTGTTGCAAAAGGAATGAGAGTTGGAGGATTATACAAGTTAGATGTGACAAAGAATAGGCATCAAGCTTTGGCATCAACATGCATGTCAAACATAGAGCTTTGGCATCAAAGGTATGGGCACTTAAATCATAATGACTTAATGTTACTTCAAAAGAAAATGATGGTAGAAGGCCTTCCAAATATTAATGGTGAACACTTTGAATGTGAAGGTTATGCACTAGGAAAACAACATAGGGAAGAATTTCATATGCATGAAAATAGAAGAAAATGTGAGATACTTGAACTAGTGCATAGTGATGTATGTGGTCCAATGAAAACTAAGTCACTTGGTGGAGCATATTACTTTCTTATATTTATTGATGATAGCACTAGATACACCTGGGTGTACTTTATAAGATATAAAAGTGATGTGTTTGAATACTTTAAAGAATTCAAGAATATGGTAGAAAAACAATCAGGAAAGAGTATTAAAATTCTTCGATCAGATAAAGGTGGTGAGTACACTTCAGGAGCTTTTATGAAATACTGCAAACAAAATGGAATTGCGCAACAATTTACAGTACCACATACACCGCAGCAAAATGGTGTAGCTGAAAGAAAGAATAGAACATTAGTTGAATGTGCTCGTAGTATGTTGAAAAGTAAAGGACTTTCTAATAGTTTTTGGGCTAAAGCCATTAATACAGCTGTATATCTAAAAAATAGAAATCCTACAAAATATCTTGAGCACAAAACACCATTGAAGCATTTTATGGTTTTAAACCTAAAGTTAGTCATTTAAGGATATTTGGATGCAAGGCCTTTGCTCATATTCCTAAGGAGGATAGGAGAAAATTAGACGCCAAAGCTATCAAATGCATTCTTATTGGATATTGTACTAATCAAAAGGCATATAAAATGTATGATCCAAATACTCACAAGGTCTTTGCAAGCAGAGATGTTATATTTCATGAGCATGATCTTAAACAAATGAAAGATGATGAATATAATGTATGGCATCCTACTTATAACTTTAAAGAAGATGAAGTTGAGGAATCATCACAAGAAAGCATGGACAATCTAAAAGACAATTCAAGAAGCCAAAGCCCCCAAAGAAGTAATGAAAGCACTCCACAGAGAAGAAGAAGAGAAGGTACTCCACATTATAATGAATCTTTAAGAAGGTCAACACGACAAATTCAAACCCCTATCAGGTATAAAGATTATGCTTTAATGTCTCAACTAATGAATGTTTTTGAGCCTTCAAATTATGAAGAAGCCAAAAATCATAAAGAATGGATGGAAGCTATGAAAGAAGAATATAACTCTATAATGAAAAATGAAACTTGGGAATTAACATAATTACCTGAAAATAAAGTCCCTATAGGATCAAAATGGTTGTACAAGACAAAGTTTAATGCAGATGGAAGCATAGACAAGTATAAGGCAAGATTGGCTGCAAAAGGTTATTCACAAAAGGAATGTATAGATTATGAAGATACCTTTGCTCCAGTAGCAAAAATGAACACAATCAGAATATTGATAGCATTGGCCACTAAATATGATTGGAATCTATATCAATTAGATGTGAAGTCAGCTTTCCTAAATGGGGAGTTAAAAGAGGAAATTTATCTTGTTCAACCAGAAGGATTTGAAAAGAAGGGACAAGAACATCTTGTATGCAAATTAAAAAAGGCCTTATATGGACTAAAACAGGCACCAAGATCTTGGTATGAGAAAATAGATAAATTCTTCTTTCAGCAAGGATTTAACAAAAGCAAGAATGATCCTAATTTATATGTCAAGACAGATAGAAATGGAGGCATAGCATTAATCTCTATATATGTTGATGATCTAATAATAACATGAAGTGCTGATAAAATTATTAATGATATAAAAATGAAGTTATCACAGGAATTTGAGATGAAGGATCTTGGACAAATGCATTATTGTCTAGGTCTTGAAGTATGGAGAGATAATGGAAGAACTTTAATCACACAAAGTAAATATACAGACGAGGTACTAAAAAGATTTCATATGAAAGGATGTAAAACAGTGAGTACTCCTTTGGAACAAAATATTAAATTGAGAAATGATGATGGAACAAAGGAGGTGAATGGAACATTGTATCGACAATTAATGGGAAGTCTGAATTATCTCACTACCACTAGACCGGACATTGCTTATGCAATGAGCATACTTAGTCAATTTATGGCTAAGCCCCTTGAGAGCCATTGGATGGCTGCAAAAAGGGTCCTTCGATATTTAAAGGGAACTATCAATTTTGGTATTGAATATACTAGTGATTGTAATGTTGAATTGACAGGTCATTCTGATTCTGACTGGGCCGGAAATCCAGATGACAGGAAATCCACCACTGGATATGTATTCAATATAGGATCAGGAGCAATATCATGGAGCAGTAAGAAACAACCAACAATGTCCTTGTCATCAACTGAAGCAGAATATAAAGCCTTATGTAGTACCACCTGTGAAGCTATATGGCTAAGAAGAATACTTGAAGATATTGGTGAAGCTCAAGAAGAACCGACAGTAATCAGATGTGATAATCAAAGCACCATCAAATTGGCAAACAATCCTGTCTATCATGCAAGGACAAAGCATATAGGCACACAATATCATTTTGTAAGAGAAAATGTCCAATCAAAAGAAATTAACTTAATATATTGCAATACAAATGAAAATGTAGCTGACATATTCACTAAGCCTCTTGGGAAGGCTAAATTTGAGACTTGTAGGAGTAAGTTATGTGTTGTAGAAAATCCAAATTATGTTGTAAGCCTAGCTGAGACTTAGACTAGCAGGCATATCAATTAAGAGTATGTTTGTGTCCTATAGTGTGTCTGTATATAGTTGGAATTAAGAGGGAGTGTTGGATAAACAATAATTCAAACCAACCCGCCGACTTCATTTAATGCAGGAACTATCTCAGAGTTTCTCCACTGTTCATTTAGCTTCTCGGAGAAGTTATCTCCACCGACATTCAGGGCTCGAGAAACTTATCAGCTGTATATAAATATCCATTTGTTGTGAATGCAAATCACCAGTTTTGAGTTATACGCTGTGTTCTCTGATACATTGACCCAGTAGATTACACGTCATCTCCATTAACCTCACCTTATAGATGAACCTGATTGTATGCCAGAAGTTAGTTCACATTGCCGTGGCATTTTTTTTTTCGAGAGAATCCATTTAGAATGCACGGCCCGTGATGAAAAGACGTGCAACATGAAGGGGGGCTGTTTGAGTGTGTTGCATCTGCATCAACATTCTCTGGTTCTGAATTCGACAAAAAGCAGTACGCAATATACGGCCATAAACTCCAAATTGCAGCAGTACAGTAGGCATACCAAACGGCCTTTTATATGAAAACGTAAATCAAATGACGGTCAATGTTTCCGTCTTTCACCGTCCTGTGCGCCATCGTCGGCGAAGTCCGTCAGCCGTTAATTTTCTTAATCTTCCGGTGGGCCAGACGCCCTGGATTTTGACATACGAATTCTCTGAATTTTCTCTCTGGCCGCCGGGCAGACCTCGTCAAAGTCCCCTTACGAATTTTCCACAAGAAATATTTTTAATCGTACATGATGTCCAAGTTCATTTTTTTTAAAATATTTGCAGTCACGCCTCTCTTGTTTTCTCCCGATTGGATGATATGGCATATTCAATTCTAATTTTAATTTTTAACTTTTATTCTGAACTGGCCGGCTTAGTATTCAGGGACCCAATCAAAGCGTATGGAGCAATGCACAATTCGATACTTGTAGAATCACAAACCCAGGCCTTATTTTATTATAATTCCATAGCTGTTTATGTAACGAAATATAACTTGCGCTGTCGATGATGGAGTCGGTTCGAAGATATAGCTGGCAGCTTTTTCGCATAAATTCCAGGTACTTACGCATAAAATTTTACACTCTTTTATGTAAGGCGGGAAAAGTATATATTTCTCACACAAAACTCTTTCGGTTGATACACAGGGCGAAGTTTTTCACAATCACCGAACGCTAAAATTTTCTAAATAATTTCTCTAAACAGTACTAAAATACAATACAATATATAACTGTGTTATAAAATAATTAGCCGTATAATATAGTAAAAATAAATCAGTCAACATGGATCTTAATTTTGAATTTTTTATGAATTGAGAAGGATCAAATGAGGTGTAAATTTTTTTACTAAAAAGTGATTTGATTTCTCTAAATATTTGGTAGATCCAAAATTAAGATGAATCTAGGCCTATATATATATATATATAATTCTTAAATAAAAATACCATGGAAAAATTATGGGTTATGAAAATCTATAACCAATAAACCACCAATAGTAAATTGACTATTTTACTCTTAATGATGGTTTTCAAGATTATGTGACGGTTTATTGAAGAATAGCAATTCCGATTTTCCACAATATTAACAAAACTTCTTTGACCTTTCGAATTCCAATGGGATCCATCTTCAAGACATGTGAATGAGAGCTTGAAAGGATAACAGACCAAGACAAATAGTAAAAGAAAAATCAATAAAGACTAAGAGAGCCAACCATTCAATTAATTTATTATTCAATTTATTAATTAAAATAAAATAATATAATGTTATTAGTATACCCTAATTAATTAATAATTAATATTATTAATATTTATTCCTAAATCACTATTAATAATGATTATAGTGACATATTAATAATGATAATTAATAATCTCATATTATTAATAATAATGAATCATCTTGTCTATGGGGTCTTGGTTAAAGGGTGATGAGGCTAGCTGTTATAGCACTCATCACAGATTCAATTCCCTTCCCCTATCAGGGTGATGTATCCAGACATGTTGATGAAAATGGAGTTTAAAAAAAAAAAGAACTACTAAGCTTACAAAAAATCATCTTATAAGAAATTTTACCATACTAATAAATAATAAATAATTAATTAATTAATTTTATTAATAATAATAATAATTATTATTATTAAAAAAAATTGAGTTTTACTAATTTTAATTTTAATTTCTGTCATATTTTTTAAGGATATTTATTTTTATTTTTAATTTTAATTTTAAAACAATAATTGTATAATGAATTTTTTATTCTATATTTATTCTTTCAAATTAATAAAATTAATATTATTAAATAAGAATTAATATTTCAAATATTTTCAAATAATCCATCTATTTTTTTTTAAATAGTGATTATAGATTAATAATTTTATAACTATACTATTAATGATTTTTTATAAACTAATAAATATTATTTATATTATTTATGAAATATTTTAATTCTCAATTTTATTTTTATGTAATAATTTTACCAAGTCAAAATGTTTACATAACATAATAGGATATGATACATCTCTTCCATAACTGGCCTCTCAGTGCAACAAGATAGCTACTAAGCAACAAGCCCCTTTAAGACCCAAGACCAATGAGGTGAGCTCTTGATCAGTAAAACGACATAATATGATGTTGTGCTAATGTAGGTTGCAAGTGCAAGAAAACGAACAGTTAGTGTGTGCGTAGTAGAAAAAGAGAGTTTATTTATCATGTGAGTAGGTGCACCTTCAGTGTTCGAAGCACAAACAAAACCCATAGATTCACACCATGACTTAGTCAAGATAAAGGTCGAGGTGGGAAGGAGATAGAGAGAAAAATATACTCTTTAGCATCAAATAAAGAAGGTTGAGGTGGGAAGGAGATGGAGATAAAAAGCTACTCTTTAGCATTAGATTAATAAGGTCGAGGTGGGAAGGAGATAAAGAGAAATAAATAATCTTTAGCATTAAGGAGAAATTAGAGAAAGAGGGTGTGACATAGTGAGAAAGAGACCAAGGGAAAATAAAATGCAAATTATAAATTAAATGAAAATATTGATCAATGTAAACTGTTAAATAGGAAAATTATGTTATTTAACACCCTAAACCACAATTCCATCTTTCTTCACCATATTAATATGCTAACGAGCCTCTAAATTTAAAGGCATATGTGATGCAATGATATCACATTTAATGGATAATGAAATCCCTATGGCTACATTTACCAAATTATGTACAATAGCAAATAAGAACTCATATGGGAAGTAAATTTTGAAATTTCTTGAAACATTAAGATATCAACCGTATGCACAAAAAATGTATAATCATTTCAAATTAAATAAATCATATTTACAATTTATTGAAAATTAAACTACATTGGCAACACTTTACTCATTACTCATATTGTATAATTCAATTGGATATAAATATTTTACATATTTCTATAGTATGCCCCAGTAACATTCCTTCAAATATCCAAGTCACACAAGCATATATGTTCTTCATAAATATATAGCATTACATGTTGTGAATGCATATAATTCCATCAAAAGATAATCTTAAGACACAAAACATGGATCATGCATATACTTCAATTGAAAAAATTATGATTTGATAAAGCTTTTATTTGTAAGTCGATGCAAGATGAAAAATTTCCATTAATAAAAGAGATTTTACATTGAGATCATGTTTATAAAAAAAAACTTCTGGGAATGCAAAACATTCGACCAGAATCAAAGCTTCCAGAAATCAAGTAAATTATCTTGACCCGACATCATCAATTTTTTACAAAACATTACCCAGCTAGTTACAGAGATATTCCCACCCAAAAAATGATAAGATTCTGAGTACCAAAACATAAAGACAAGAAATTTTATCCAATGAGCCAACCACGAGTATGTCGGGTTGACACCATGTTCTCCAACAAAACCAATAGTGCAATTGACACTGTAGAGAAAAAACAAAACCAAACTTTGCAGCAAAGAAAATATCCCTACTTTGAGATTACCACCGGAGAAAGAGGAGCTAGTATGTGATGTTGACGCCATGTTATCCACCGAAGCCAGTAGTGTCATCGACATTGTAGAGAAAAATCAAAAATAAACTTTGCATCCAAGACAATACCTCTAGTCTGAGATGACCACTTGAGAAAGAGGAGCTCCATTAGTTGGTGGAGCAATGTTGATAGGTGAAGCTATGTTGATCAATTGAACATCAATCACTACTGGAGTGTCAATGATATTTTCAGAGTCAAAATGAGAGTCTAATACTACATAATTTTCCACCCTTTGTAGGTGTATCAATATGTCATCCTTGGAGAAATAATAAATACTTCTTAGGAGGTGTTTTGTGTCATCCTGACCTGCAAAAAAATTATAATTATCCACTTTTTTATCTCATAGCACCAAACAAAATAAGGTGTTTGATTGTTAATGACTTGCAACCATGATCATCCATGATCACCCATGGTGAACTTGGTGAAGCCATGTGACAAGCCTCATAATTTATCAAATAGTATTACATTGTGATAAACATTGTTGCCCCGTTACACTGTCACATTGTGACAAAAATATATTGATCAGCACAATGTGATGAATATTGTCACATTGTGACAAACATTGTTGCAATGTTATATTAGATTGCAATTCATATCAACAAAAGTTACTAATGTGATCATCTTTGGTAAACCATGGTCACCATAATGAGCCTTTAAAAGTCATGGTCAACACATGCTCAACATGGAAAACCATGGTTAAATGGTCAAACATTCTGTGAAACTTTTATGAAGGTAGCATCACATTCAAACAAATGAACTAATGTGACAAATAGGCATGCTCTATTCTAGAATAGGCCTTCAATAATTTTCATTATTTAAAACGTGAGAAATCAACCTTTAAAAACCATGTTGAACCCATTCTAAACATGGCCAACCATTGTTAATATGGTCAAATATTATCAACCTACATCATCATGGTAAAACATTGTCAACCATAGCCTTCCATTATCAATATCGACAATCACAATCTATCATAGAAATCTATGTTAAACCATGGGAAAATTAGTCAAACCATGTTAATCCATGGTGAACTTGGTGAAGCCATGTGACAAACCTCACAATCTGTTAAATATTGTCGCATAGTGACAAACATTCTCACACTTTTACACTTTCCCATCATGATAGAAATATATCAAATGTCGCAATGTGACAAACATTGTCATATTGTGATAAACATTGTTGCATTATTACAATAGATTTCAATTTATATTAACAACATGAACACTAATGTGATTGTGCTAAGATTTATAATATTTGGGATTTATAATATTAAATTTAATTTAGAGTTTATAATATTGGGTGTTTAATATACAGGGTTAATAATATTAAAGTGTAATATATAAGGTTTACAATATATATGGTTTAAAATATTAGAGCCTATAATATTAAGGTTTAATATTAGAATTTATATTAGATTTTTATATATAGTGTTATACTATAGGCTTTAATATATAGGGTTATAATATAGGCTTTAATATACAACGTTATAATTAAGGTTTAATTTTTGTGTTAATAGGGTTTAATATCTTTTTCCACGAAAAATCACAGTATAATTTAGCTTTTTCCCATTTTACTTTCTATACATTCCTTTACATTCAATTAAAATCTTTAAAGACCACGGTCATGACATAGACTTTAATATGTATAAATTAAAATATTTAAAGACCATGGTCATGACATAGACTTTAATAGTTAAGCAATGTATTTGCATTCAATTGAACTATTTTGATGATTAAATGGTATTTTGCATTCAATTAAACATTAACTATGCAATTATTTATTCACTCTTAAGATTAGTCTCAAGTCTCAAGGTTTTTCTATTTCACCCAATCTTCTTATCAAGGTTTTTTTTATTTAACCCAATTTTCTTATCAATTTTTTTGATTCCATAGCTTTTAAAAACAATTATTTTTACTTTTATAAAATAAATTTATAATAATTTTAATATCAAAATAAATTGAGTAGTTGTATTTCTCAATTTAATTTCAATTTATTCTTTTTAAAAATACTATGAACCAACAATATACTTAATTGTAAAAATCTTCAAACTCAATTATTTTTAAATATTCAAGAAATTATAAAATATTTAATATTTTATTTTATTTTTAAATATCTAAGAAATTACAAAATATTTAATATTTTGTTTTAATTTTAAATATTTAAGAAATTATAAAATTTTCAATTTTTTAATTAGAATTGAAATATGAAAAATTAATTTATTCTACAAAGATGATTTTAATATATACCAATTTAGATTCATCTTAAAACAAAATCTATTAAAAAATATATTAAATCTAAAATTAATTTTAAATTTTAATTTTTTTTTTTTGGTAAGTTGAGCTAATCTATTAATTTTGATAACATAATATTACATATGCTACAGGCAGGGTTGGTAAGCTGCGCTTAACCAATCAATGTCTTTGTAACGTTGTTTCTGGGCTGCCTTGGGGGAGGGGGTCGGCCCAAACAAAACTTGAAAATGAGCTTTACATTTTGTGCAGTGGCGCTCATGCATATAAAGACTAGAGAGTAGAAAATAACAGAAAATCCCAGTGGGCACATATGACAAAAAATAGAGTAACACTGTGCAGTTGCGCAGACATTATTCATCATCATCATCACTGCTGTAGGGATTCTCCTCTTTAATGGGACAGGCTGGAGCCTGCGCAACAACAAATTTCACGACAGCTTTCACTTCGACAGTAGTTCGTTGGGGTAACTTGTAGGAGTGCAGAGGATGGGGGAGTCCGAGTCTACTCCGTCAGGAACCTTCGTCCAAACGTCATCAGAATCCATGATCTAGATATTTGTATTCTCAACTTCCTATGCAGGACTGGTCAGGGGAGCCGGCGTGCGATGGAGAGAGGGTACTCTGGGAGAGGAGGTGGACCTCCTCGCACCTCGACTTCCTCTTTGCACTGATTTCCTAGAGGGTTCTGCTCGTTGCTCGGGATCAATTTGATGGCTTGCAAGGGTGCTGGACAAGGAGCCATCAATCGATTCAAGGCAGTTATCCTCGCCGCGATGGTAACGACCTGGAAGGGCCCCTCAGTGACCACCTCGAATAATGCGTTGGTGCAATCTGGGGGCCTTTGCGTACCTGGGAGAGGAGGTAGGAGTGAAACTGGGGCTGAAGAGGCTACAAAGACTGGGGTGCAGGTTTGCAGGATGAAGAGTGGTATGTAAAGGGAGTCAACGTAGCTCCACTCTGGGACTGAGGTTTCGCAGCTGATTGGAGTCAGTGAGAATCCAGATTAGAAGGAGGAGAGAAAAATTAAAAGGTGACCAGATAAGTGAGAAAATGGGTAGAAGGCTAGGGGTTATATAGGTGTGAGGATGAGGTCTATAAGATTGGAAATTAATGATCTTCACACGGAACTCCGTGTGGAGCTCAAGTAGCTGAGCAGGTGCAGGAGAGTAGGAGTGAATTTGATGCTGATTATTCATCATGGACATTAATGGTGGTATGGGCGAGGTGTTGGTCAGGTTCAGGTGACGGAATGCGTTTCCGCTCTGCATTATCTCTCGCTATGCGAAGAGTTAGTGGTAAATGGATCCTCCGTAGATGAAGAATTGCGTTGGGGATTTCCGCAGTCCATATGGGTTGAGATTTGATATTCACTCATGTCTAGCATGTCACTCGCATCCAGGGAATTTTAAATTTTAATTATATATAATTAAAATATATAATTCTTATTTTTATAAATCTAAAATTAATTTTAAATTTTAATTATATATAATTATTATTTTTGAATTTGTTTAAATTATAATGTACATAATGCGTCACATAACCAAAGTTTTAATGACTTGAGTGACTCTCCACACAATAAAAATTTCGTTTAAATTGTATTTTTATCAATCGGTAGCCATAAATATTTAGTGTAAAATAACAATGGTTAAAAATTTTGTCGAGAAAATTTCAGAAGTGCTCTCAACTGAGTAATAAAATTGGAAAAGCCTATCGAAGATTACCACAAATGATCCTACGATGCAAATGCCTGATTTTATGCTTGGTATCCCCACAAACATATACATGCTACAATTCGAAACAGAACCATGACATGCTACAGGTCAATCCCAGAACCCTATTATCATGAGTGAAAACCTTACCCGTTCATGTTTGAGAGAGGTTGTCCATGTTACACCAAGGGCTACAATGATGGCGAGTGTTGGAAATTATGAATTATAAACAAACAACGGGCAGATGTGTTTCCCCCACAACATAGAGAATGCAAATAATGTGGAAATAACATTCACAGACAGACAGTGCGTAATACACAGGAGAGGAACTCTTTTTGAAATTTATTCAACTCTTCTCTATATTTGATTCAACTCGCTCACAGAAAACATATGAGATTACATAGGATTATACAAAATGGCTGACGCATGAAGACTTAATGCGATTCAATGCAGAAATGGACAGTTAACAACCCGATCGTCCTTCTGCACAATTCTTCTGTTTTTACACGAGAATGCATACAAAACACAAAATGTTGAACCTAAAATATTATGAGCTACGACTCTTAAAACACATCGCATCTGACGCTCCATCGCAAATCGCATACTAGCGTTATAACCGATATAATCATAAATCAGCGTAATTGATTTTGCCACCTTGACAGTCACTTTCTCCATCATGTTAATCCCTCGTCAAGAATAGCTCTGACTGAATTCGAATTACCCTTGCCTTGACTGCACAATCCTCATTGGAAACTCCAATGTGTGTGTGATGCAATAAATGCATCACAATAGTCATAACAGATAGTCCATCTCACCCTTTCACCTACCTCTCCACTGGGTCTCCACTAGAACTGACATGCACTGTAGTTAACTGTTGTATTTGTTCAATTGATTAGTGAGTTATTATTTGTGAATTAATTCACTCCAATCTCACTAGTGTATCGTTTAGTTAGACTAGATACAACTGGCTCAACTGAGTTTAACTCCAATAGCTGAGTTAAATTGAATAACAACTCCATGAACTACGCTTCCAACTCTGTCATAACTTTTCCACTTCATTTAATCTTTCTCCATGCATGAACTACCGCAACCCTAGAATTAAGGTATGGCCTTCCAAATTTCATTGATTTTCCAAATCAGATAATCAAAATAAAGTGCTCCAAGAGAATAAGTTGCTTGCTTATCACGAACACACATAGTTCACACAACTTCGTTGTATCTATTTTTAGATCGACGATCTATAAATAGACTTTGCCCAATATTCTAAAAATAGAATTTCATCTATTTTTCCAACTTGACCAACCATCCACAAATAGCACCCTGCAACTTCTGAAATATGATCACCATGTCTAAAAATAGACATAGTCTAAAATTAGACTTGCACATAAAAATAGCCTGCGGGCCCACTTAGTGAAGGTGATTGATTTTCACTAAGCTCCATCATCTTTTTGAATCTCTACACTTAAAATTTGTGAGCTGCACGCACTTAAACGTCGAGTGGTGTGATAAGAGAAAAGGTAAGGAAATAAGTGTTAACAAAGGTTTGTGGAAGATTAGTGAGTGAGGTAGGGTATGGTGGGTCCCTCCAAATCGCATCGGCGGAGATTTAACATTTAGCGAAACGTTAAGAGGTAAACCAGAAATGTTGCAGGCTGCGAAGTGCAGGAAAATAGGTAAGTAATGCAACATGTAAATAAATTAACACAGAGTGTGGACACAGTACTCTGTTTCTGCTATTTCGTGGAGATTGCGTGAAAATGCCTTGGATTTGAAAACCTACTTGTTGTCCTTCCTGCACAAAAAATTCAATGAAGTGTGGGCTGCTGCCACTGTTTAATCATGGCGGTGGTTGGGAGTATTTCCAACAGTCCCCCTTAATCAAAATTGCCGACATCAATCATTCCCAGACACTATCTAAGATAAACAAAACTTTTCTGTCCCAATGGCTTTGTGAGGATATCAACAAACTGTTCCTCTGACCTGCAATGCTGCAAAACAATTTCACCATTTTTAACTAATTCCCTTATGAAATGGTATTTGGAATCAATATCCTTTATTATCTTGTGGAAAACAGAATTCTTTGAAAATACAATTGCTGAGCTGTTATCACAAAAAAATGTGGTTCCTTTGTCTTGTTCATGACATAAATCTCTTAACATCCTTCTCAGCCAAAATGCTTGACATGCTGTTGTTGTTGCTGCTACATATTCAGCTTCTGTTGTTGATAATGAAACTATAGGCTGCTTCTTGGAATCCCATGAAATGGCTCCTGATCCCAAATGAAAAACATACCCTGATGTGCTCTTTCTATCATCTACACTTCCATCCCAATCACTGAGTGTAACCAATTAGCTTAAAATCATTAGTTTTGGAGTATAGAACATCATACTCCTTTGTTCCATTTACATACCTCAAAATTATCTTGGCTACTTTCCAATGTGTTTCCTTGGGTGTCTCCATGAATCTAGATATCAAACTTAATGCATACATTATATCAGGCCTAGTTGCAGTCAAATACATTAGATTTCCAACTATGTTTTTGTACAATGTCAGATTGACATTCTTGCTGTAATCTTCCTTGCTCAAATTCAACCCCATGACAGTTGGAGTTGACGATGGATTTTTGTTCTGCATATTGAACCTCTTTAAAACTTCTGGAAAATATTTTTCTTGGGAGATAAAAATCCCCTTTTCTGTTTGCTTTACTTCTATGCCCAAAAAATATCTTAACAAACCCAAGTCATTCATTTCAAACTCACTTTTCATGACTGTTTTAAAATCAACAATGAGAGAAACATCATTGCCTGTGAAACTCAAATCACATATAAAAAAAAAAAAAGAATTATACTGTCATTTTCTTTGATGTAGAGTGTGGGTTCACCATAACACTTGTCAAACCCATTGTCCACCAGGTAAGCATCAATCCTACTGTACCATGCTCATGGTTCTTGCTTCAACCCATAAAGAATTTCTTCAACTTACACACCTTGTGTTCTTGGCCTTCTATCTCATAGCCAGGAGGTTGTTCAACATACACCTCCTATTTCAACACTCCATTCAAGAATGCTGACTTCACATCCATTTTATAAAATTTCCACTTTTGTTGTGCTTCTATTGACAACATTGTGTGTTGAGTCGAATTTGCCTCTTTTCCATACACTTTTCCATATCTTTTCCACTCACCTAAACCTCCAAAATTGTCGATGTCATGTGCGAGGTATCTAACATGGTTTTTAATTATGTTTTTGTGTTTTTTTTTCTATTTGATTTAGATTTTGTTCATGGGGATGCAAACTTGTCACTTTAAAAAGCATTCTCTACTGGCAATATTTTGTGGAAATCAATGTTACAGGTGTCAACGAAGGAAACGAGCCACATGGGCAAGCTAGGAATGACAAGGACATGGTTCGTGTCCTATTGGTTCAAGTAAATTCGTCAAGGAAAGCCGCGGTCAAAGCCATCCACGTGGAAGTCAACTGTGGAGTTCTATGTCGGCTGGACTCTGTTTCGTGGCATAGAAACATCCATACGGCCGTTTCCAAGCTTGTGGAGGTTAATTGACATCTGTGCAAAGTTCTGAAGTTGAATTTAAGCGCCCACCTTCCATAGATCCGTTTTCCAACATGGCCATACTCCTATATCCGTGGCCTTAGTGGTCTACGTGCTGGCTGCTATCATAAACTTCAGGAGACAGTTACAGTTTATTGCTTTATATAGAGCGTTTGCATACGCACGTAGTTGTTAGTTGTTAGTTGTTAGTAGATCATAGCTGTTGAGTTGTTAATTGATAGTTGATGTGCGTACTCTGTTATGTAGTGATTACGCTGCCTTGAGCCGTAATACTATCAGTCTGTAATGAACTGCTTCTTAATGTGAAAAGACTCTGTTTTCAATTTAATTCGTGTTGAGGATCGTACCAGAGCTGTGTAGAGGGCCCCTGCTCAGCCGAGGTTCTGTGTATTAATGTATATATATTTCATTTCATTTCTTTTAAAAGTATATATATTTCCGCAGTCCATATGGGTTGAGATTTGATATTCACTCATGTCTAGCATGTCACTCGCATCCAGGGAATTTTAAATTTTAATTATATATAATTAAAATATATAATTCTTATTTTTATAAATCTAAAATTAATTTTAAATTTTAATTATATATAATTATTATTTTTGAATTTGTTTAAATTATAATGTACATAATGCGTCACATAACCAAAGTTTTAATGACTTGAGTGACTCTCCACACAATAAAAATTTCGTTTAAATTGTATTTTTATCAATCGGTAGCCATAAATATTTAGTGTAAAATAACAATGGTTAAAAATTTTGTCGAGAAAATTTCAGAAGTGCTCTCAACTGAGTAATAAAATTGGAAAAGCCTATCGAAGATTACCACAAATGATCCTACGATGCAAATGCCTGATTTTATGCTTGGTATCCCCACAAACATATACATGCTACAATTCGAAACAGAACCATGACATGCTACAGGTCAATCCCAGAACCCTATTATCATGAGTGAAAACCTTACCCGTTCATGTTTGAGAGAGGTTGTCCATGTTACACCAAGGGCTACAATGATGGCGAGTGTTGGTAATTATGAATAAACAAACAACGGACGGATGTGTTTCCCCCACAGCACAGAGAATGCAAATAATGCGGAAATAACATTCACAGACAGACAGTGCGTAATACACAAGAGAGGAACTCTTTTTGAAATTTATTCAACTCTTCTCTATATTTGATTCAACTCGCTCACAGAAAAAATATGAGATTACATAGGATTATAAAAAATGGCTAAAGCTTGAAGACTTAATGTGATTTAATGCAGAAATGGATAGTTAACAACCCGATCGTCCTTCTGCACGATTCTTATGTTTTTACACGAAAACACGTACAGAACACAGAATGTCGAACCTGAAATATTAAGAGCTCCAACTCTTAAAACACATCGTGTCGGATGCTCCATCGCAAATCACATACTAGCGGTTATAACATTTAACTGGCGCATATCGCAAGCTCAGGAGTTCAATGGATAAGCACACACAAATTAAAGTGTTTGTGTTGCAATGCACTGAAGAAATCTACAAATCCATGCACTGATTTCGTGCCACCTGATAGCCTGCCTCCACTGCGCAATCCCTGCTGAAGAATAGCTCTGACTGAATTCGAATTACCCTTGCCTTGACTGCACAATCCTCATTGGAAACTCCAATGTGTGTGTGATGCAATAAATGCATCACAATAGTCATAACAGATAGTCCATCTCACCCTTTCACCTACCTCTCCACTGGGTCTCCACTAGAACTGACATGCACTGTAGTTAACTGTTGTATTTGTTCAATTGATTAGTGAGTTATTATTTGTGAATTAATTCACTCCAATCTCACTAGTGTATCGTTTAGTTAGACTAGATACAACTGGCTCAACTGAGTTTAACTCCAATAGCTGAGTTAAATTGAATAACAACTCCATGAACTACGCTTCCAACTCTGTCATAACTTTTCCACTTCAGTTCTAACTGAGTCCTCCATGCATGAACCACCAGTAAACCCTAGGAATTGCGTAATTCCTTCAGCCCATTGATTTTCCAAATCTGTACACTGAAATAAAGTGCTCCAAGAGAATAAGTTGTTGTTTATTGTCGAATTATTATTAAGAGTTAATAATAACCGACATGCATCTATTTTTAGATCGACGATCTATAAATATACTTCGCCTAATATTATAAAAATAGAATTTCATCTATTTTTCCAACTTGACCAACCATCCACAAATAGCACCCTGCAACTTCTGAAATATGATCACCATGTCTAAAAATAGACATAGTCTAAAATTAGACTTGCACATAAAAATAGCCTGCGGGCCCACTTAGTGAAGGTGATTGATTTTCACTAAGCTCCATCATCTTTTTGAATCTCTACACTTAAAATTTGTGAGCTGCACGCACTTAAACGTCGAGTGGTGTGATAAGAGAAAAGGTAAGGAAATAAGTGTTAACAAAGGTTTGTGGAAGATTAGTGAGTGAGGTAGGGTATGGTGGGTCCCTCCAAATCGCATTGGCGGAGATTTAACATTTAGCGAAACGTTAAGAGGTAAACCAGAAATGTTGCAGGCTGCGAAGTGCAGGAAAATAGGTAAGTAATGCAACATGTAAATAAATTAACACAGAGTGTGGACACAGTACTCTGTTTCTGCTATTTCGTGGAGATTGCGTGAAAATGCCTTGGATTTGAAAACCTACTTGTTGTCCTTCCTGCACAAAAAATTCAATGAAGTGTGGGCTGCTGCCACTGTTTAATCATGGCGGTGGTTGGGAGTATTTCCAACAGTCCCCCTTAATCAAAATTGCCGACATCAATCATTCCCAGACACTATCTAAGATAAACAAAACTTTTCTGTCCCAATGGCTTTGTGAGGATATCAACAAACTGTTCCTCTGACCTGCAATGCTGCAAAACAATTTCACCATTTTTAACTAATTCCCTTATGAAATGGTATTTGGAATCAATATCCTTTATTATCTTGTGGAAAACAGAATTCTTTGAAAATACAATTGCTGAGCTGTTATCACAAAAAAATGTGGTTCCTTTGTCTTGTTCATGACATAAATCTCTTAACATCCTTCTCAGCCAAAATGCTTGACATGCTGTTGTTGTTGCTGCTACATATTCAGCTTCTGTTGTTGATAATGAAACTATAGGCTGCTTCTTGGAATCCCATGAAATGGCTCCTGATCCCAAATGAAAAACATACCCTGATGTGCTCTTTCTATCATCTACACTTCCATCCCAATCACTGAGTGTAACCAATTAGCTTAAAATCATTAGTTTTGGAGTATAGAACATCATACTCCTTTGTTCCATTTACATACCTCAAAATTATCTTGGCTACTTTCCAATGTGTTTCCTTGGGTGTCTCCATGAATCTAGATATCAAACTTAATGCATACATTATATCAGGCCTAGTTGCAGTCAAATACATTAGATTTCCAACTATGTTTTTGTACAATGTCAGATTGACATTCTTGCTGTAATCTTCCTTGCTCAAATTCAACCCCATGACAGTTGGAGTTGACGATGGATTTTTGTTCTGCATATTGAACCTCTTTAAAACTTCTGGAAAATATTTTTCTTGGGAGATAAAAATCCCCTTTTCTGTTTGCTTTACTTCTATGCCCAAAAAATATCTTAACAAACCCAAGTCATTCATTTCAAACTCACTTTTCATGACTGTTTTAAAATCAACAATGAGAGAAACATCATTGCCTGTGAAACTCAAATCACATATAAAAAAAAAAAAAGAATTATACTGTCATTTTCTTTGATGTAGAGTGTGGGTTCACCATAACACTTGTCAAACCCATTGTCCACCAGGTAAGCATCAATCCTACTGTACCATGCTCATGGTTCTTGCTTCAACCCATAAAGAATTTCTTCAACTTACACACCTTGTGTTCTTGGCCTTCTATCTCATAGCCAGGAGGTTGTTCAACATACACCTCCTATTTCAACACTCCATTCAAGAATGCTGACTTCACATCCATTTTATAAAATTTCCACTTTTGTTGTGCTTCTATTGACAACATTGTGTTGAGTCCCGAATTTGCCTCTTTTCCATACACTTTTCCATATCTTTTCCACTCACCTAAACCTCCAAAATTGTCAATGTCATGTGCAAAAGGGTATCTAACATGGTTTTTAATTATGTTTTTGTGTTTTCTATTTGATTTAGATTTTGTTCATACAGCTGCGGAAACTTGTCACTTTCCGCAGCTGCTGCAACTTTCCGCAGCTATTTTGTGGAAATCTATGTTACAGGTGTCCACGAAGGAAACGAGCCACATGGGCAGGCTAGGAATGACAAGGACATGGTTCGTGTCCTATTGGTTCAAGTAAATTCGTCAAAGAAAGCCGTGGTCAAAGCCATCCACGTGGAAGTCAACTATGGAGTTCTATGTCGGCTGGACTCTGTTTCGTGGCATATAAACATCCATACGGCCATTTCCAAGCTTGCGGAGGTTAATTGACATCTGTGTAAAGTTCTGGAGTTGAATTCAAGTGCCCACCTTCCATGGATCCGTTTTCCAACATGGCCATACTCCTATATCCGTGGCCTTAGTGGTCTACGTGCCGGCTGCTATCATAAACTTCAGGAGACAGTTAAATTTTATTGTTTTATAAAGAGCATTTGCATACGCACGTAGAGTTAGTTGATAGTTGTTAGTTGATCATAGCTGTTGAGTTGTTAATTGATAGTTGATGTGCGTACTCTGTTATGTAGTGATTACGCTGCCTTGAGCCGTAATACTACCAGTCTGTAATGAACTGCTTCTTAATGTGAAAAGACTCTGTTTTCAATTTAATTCGTGTTGAGGATCGTACCAGAGCTGTGTAGAGGGCCCCTGCTCAGCCGAGGTTCTGTGTATTAATGTATATATATTTCATTTCATTTCTTTTTAAAGTCATTGTATCATAATCCATTACATGTTCATATTTCATAGTTGCTTCATTTCTGTTCATACATTTCTATAATTTCCATTGCATTCTTGTCTTTCATGTTTTTATGATTGTTAAATCACTGATCAGTTTTCTTGTGCAGGTTTTAGGTAGACAGCCCGAGGCATTTTCATAGTATTTTAGCTAATGATATGAGACTGACATTATTCTGTTGCTAGTTTCCTTTTCATAGCATTTGTTTAACTTCAGTCTTGCTTTGTTCATTTCAGTTTTGTTTATCTGATTCAGTAGTTAAATTTAAATATATTAAGCTACTCATAGTGTCTTCGGTTACCTCCGAAAGCCACAGCTAGACTGATGGTGAGGGGCTGTATGATGAAATGTGTAGTTTAGTATTAGTTTCCTTTCTGCAAAATTAGACATATTAAGCTGCTCATAGCGTCTTCAGTTACCTCCGAAAGCCACAACTGGACTGATGGTGAGGGGCTGCATGATGAAATGTGTAGTTTAGTATTAGTTCCCTTTCTGCAAATTTAGATATATTAAATCATGTATGACATCTTCAGTTGCCTCCGAAAGCCACAGCTGGAATGATGGTGAGGGATTGAATTATGTGTGTATGGTTTAGTATTAGTTTACTTTCTGCAAATTAAATAATCAGTTACACAAGTTGTTTATGATTACTTCCGCAAGTCATAGCTTGTCTAATGATGAAGGGTCAGAAAATGAATTGATGTAATCTGATTTAGATTTATTTCATTGCAATTTTGAATTTCCATAAGAGTAGTTTCTTTTGTGTTCAGTTGGCAGCAAGAATAGTTTAGTTTTCATGTTCACTAGTTTCTTGTTTTGATTCATTAGATTAGCAGCACTTTTCATTTCAGCAGTACACTTTTACTTTCTTTTGTCAATGTAATTTCAATTTGCTTTTAAAGTTTCGAGATTGGTAAATCATTATAGGGGATATCACTTCCTTGAATAAATATAACCAAGCTTGTTTTTCACTTTAGAATTTCCATTTTACCTTAGAAAGACCACAAACGACAAAAAGTTAAGAAAGAGGTTATCTTGCACATATAGTGCGCCGCACTTCATGAGCTTACGATTCCCGGATTGACAATTAAATGCAGCAATTTAGGACACACTAAATTGACCAAACACATTGTCCGCACTGTCTCCATCCTTGCAACTGGTGCAAAGGTTTCTTCATAGTCTCTTCCTTGCTGCTAATTGTAGCCTTTGACAACTAGTCTTGCTTTGTGCCTTTCTATCTTGCCTTCAATGTTTCTCTTGGTCTTATAGACCCATTTCACTCCAATAACTTCTTTTCCTTGTGGGAGACCCGCTAACTCCCATGTGTCATTCTTTTCTATTACTGCTATCTCTTCATTCATTGCTTCAATCCACTTCTCTTCTTTTACTGCATCTTCAAAATGGATTGGGTCATCAACATAAAGCAAATAAAGAATTCATACCAGCATTAGTATCAACTTCTTATTGCTCATAAATTTCACTTAAATTTCTAAATTTTGGTCTTCTTGTATTTGCTGAAGATGTGCTTGGAGTTTCACTTGAACTTGAGAGAGTTAATGATCCCTGTGGTGTGCTTGGAGAAACACTTTCTTGATTTCTCAGTGGTGTTCTATTACTTGCTTGTGGTGTGCTCTATTGAGCTTGTGTAGGTGGAGGAGGAGTCACCGTTGAGGAGTTTCTTTCTGCAATCAATTCCTCTTTGTCTTCATGTGAAACACATGTCTTCACATTGAATGTTTTCTCTAAACTTCCATCCCAAGCTTCTTCTTCTATGAACTAAACATATCCGTTGATTATTACTTTCTTGGTTGATGGATTATAGAGCTTGTAAGCCTTGGATTCATCAGTATATCAAATAAGTATACACTTCTCCCCCTTGTTTTCCAACTTCTTCCTTAACTGATCCGGGACATGTGCATATGCCACACATCCAAACACTCTCATGTGAGTGACAAATTGCTTTGTTCCACTCCATGCTTCTTCTGGAACTTTGTTCATAACAGCTTTGGTTGGACATGTATTTAAGATGTATGCTGCAGAATTGACAACTTCTGCCCAATACTCATTTGGAAAATTCTTTGACTTCAACATACTTCTTACCATGTCCATGATGGTACGATTCTTTCTTTTTGCAACACCGTTTCGCTGAGGTGTATACCTTGTGGTAAACTTCTTGTGAATTCCATGCTCCCTGCAAAAATGTAGGAAGTATTTGGAGATATATTCTCCACCTCTGTTAGTTCTCAACACTTCTATGTAGTGTCCACTTTGCTTCTCAACAAGAGCTTTGAAGTGGTAGAACTGTTCAAACACTTCACTTTTCTGTTTTAGAAAATAGACCCATGTCTTCCTTGTGTAATCATCTATAAATATCAAAACATAATGACTACCAACTAATGATGGC
This sequence comes from Pinus albicaulis, assembly GCA_034641835.2. Lineage (NCBI taxonomy): Eukaryota > Viridiplantae > Streptophyta > Pinopsida > Pinales > Pinaceae > Pinus > Pinus albicaulis. The sequence goes on from CM076580.1 coordinate 1,721,562,757, forward strand.
ATTTGCATTGGTCCACACAAATCTGAGTGGACAATCTCCAAAGGTGCATTTTCCCTTATACTCTTTCCTGTTGAAAATGATTCTATGTGTTGTTTGCCCAAGATGCAACCTTCACATAGGTTGTCTGGTTTCTCTGAGTGGTAATCCCTTTACCATGCCTTTTCTATGCAACAACTTAAAACCTCCAAAATTGAGATGTCCACATCTCAAATGCCATAACCAATTCTCATATTTCACTTCTTCTTGAAAGAATTATTATGTGAAAACTGCTACAACACCTCCTTCCTTCAAGTCTGATCCGATCTTGAGAGGAAACATTCTATTGCTTGTCATACACACTTTTTCAATGAGTTGTCTACTTTGAGATATATCCATGACTGTGCACACATCATTTTTAAAAAACACATTGTATCCCTTTTTCACGAGTTGTCCAATGCTTAGAAGGTTGCATTTCAAGCCAGGGACATAATAGACATCTGGCACGAACTTCTTTTCTCCCTTCTTTGTTAGTATGTTTACTCTTCCTTTCCCCATGACAGATACTTTGCTATCAGTCCCCGTTGTTACTTCAGATTTTACACTTTCATCTAGATTGGAAAACATTGCTATGTTTCCAGTTATATGGTTGCTACACCCTGAATCTAAGAACCATACATCTTATTGTTTTTCTTGTGCTACATTACAAGCTAAAAGCACATTTCCTTGGTTCTAATTTTCTTTTGTAAAATTTACACTAGGTTTACTACCCGTGTCATTTTGTGTCTTTCTACATTCATTAGAATAATGGCCATACTTTTTGAAATAATTACATTGGACTTGAGATTTATCATACCTTTGTCCTTGTGATTGATTCTAGCTTGAGCCTTGGCTTGGATTCTGATTCTGATTGTTGCCCCTTCCACTTGTGCGTGCAGGGCTACTTTTTCCACCTTTGTGTGGGCTTCTTCCTCTTCCTTGGTAGTTTGATCTTCCTCGACCTCTACCTTGACCAAAAGACATTTGTGTCTTAAATGCATGCTCCAATGAGGATTTTGTTGCTCTGTTTAGTCTGTGCTCATCAGACATCAGTGATGCATGAAGTTCATCCACTGAAAACTGTGAGAGATCCTTGGTCTCTTCTATGGCCACTACTATGGCATCAAACCTTGATGGTAGACTTCTTAAGATTTTCTCAACTATTCTCCTTTCTTCAAGTGTCTCTCCATGAGACCTGATTTGGGTAACCAACCCAATCACATGTGTGAAGAATGAGTCTATATTATCAGACTCTTTCATACAAAGAGTTTCAAAATCTCTTCTCAGCATTTGAAGTTTTGTTGTCTTCACCTTTTATGCCTTGATAGGCTTTGTGGAGGGTATCCCATGCCTCCTTAGACTTCGTTGTTGCTGCAATCCTTGGGAAAATACTCTCATGTACTTCTTGGAAAGTATAGAAGAAGGATTCAAAGTTATTTTTCTTATTTTCTCTCAATAAATCTCTTTGTGCTTGTGTAAAAGCATTATATGTTGCTGCATCTGTTGGTTTTTGGAAACCATTTTCCACTAGCTCCCAAATATCTTGTGAGGAGAATAGGGCCTTCATTGTAATAGTCCAATAATCATAATTCTTCCCATTGAACTGTGGTAGTTGGGGATTATTCATGCTTGTGCCTACTGCTGCCATCTTGACAGTGTAAACAAAGCCTTCTCACTGCTGAAGAATCAACTTCTCAAAACAATCTTTCAACTTCTTCAGTAAAGACTTCATTCTTTCACTGAGAGCCTAGTCCTACTTTGATACCATGTTGGAAATTATGAATAAAAAAACAACAAAGGGATGTGTTTCCCCCACAACACAGAGAATGCAAATAATTCAGAAATAACATTCACAGACAGATAGAGCATAATACACAGGAGAGGAATTATTTTTGAAATTTACTCAACTCTTCTCTATATTCGATTTAGCTCTCTCGAAGAAAACATATGAAATTACATAGGTTTATACAAAATGGTCAAAGCCTGAAGACTTAATGAGATTCAATGCAGAAATGGACAGTTAAAAACCCGATTGTCCTTCCGCATGATTCTTCTATTTTTAAATGAAAATGCATACATAATACAGAATGACGGACCTGAAATATTATGAGTTCCGACTTTTAAAACACATCGCGTCTGACACTCCATTCCAAATCGCATACCGGCGATTATAACATTTAACTGGCGCATATACCGGAAAACTTAAAACTTGCAATATGCGATTGTGACGTGGCACATATCGCATCGCAACAAAAAAATTTTAACTTGTGGACGCTTATCCATTGAACACCTGAGTTTGCGATGTGCACTTTGCAGGCGCATCGCATTGCAAACAAAACAAAACAACTTACGGGCAGTCAAAAAGGTAAGTCTTAAATCTTGTGAAGTGTGGGCTGCGGGCACGGTAAATAGCAATAAGGTAGGTTGCGGGTCCCACCAAATCGCATCGGCAAAAACTTAATATTCAATGAAGCGCTTAAGAGATAAATGGTAAATTTTGCAAAGTGCGAGTGGCGATGCGGTAAAACGTGGTAAAGGTAAGGTGGGTCCTGCCGATATCGCATCGGCGGAAACATAACTTCGGTGGAAGGCCTAAGATTTACAACTTAAAATTTGCAAGATGTGGGCACTTAAACGTCGGGTGGTGCGGTAAGCGAAAAGGGAAGGAAATAAGCGATAACAAAGGTTTGTGGTGGATTGGTGAGTGCAGTAGGGTATGGTGGGTCTCGCCGAATCACATCGGTGGAGATTTAACATTCGATGAAACGTTAAGAGGTAAACCAAAAATGTTGCGGGCTGCGAAGTGCGGGAAAACAAGTAAGTAATGCGGCAGGTAAAGAAATTAACACAGAGTGTGGGCTCGATATTCTGTGTCTTCTATTTCATGGAGATTGCGTGAAAACGCCTTGGATTTGAAAACTTGCTCATTGTCCTTCGTGCACAAAAAATTTAATGAAGTGTGAGCTGCTGCCACTATTTACTCATGATGGTGATTGGGAGTATTTCCAACTGCTAAGTGAGCCTTAACAGGCCTACAAGCTCCGAGCTCGTTGCCCACAGGAGTGGATACAGAGGAACTGAGTGCCATTGGAAGAGTCTAGATGAGGCTGGTGGTTTGAATAAGGATAGGCGTAGTAGTGGCCACTGCTACTTGTGGGTTGGGGAGATATACATGGCTATGCTTTTCATATGCCATTTAGCTTATATAAATAATGGAAACTGAAGTGGATTTGCATTTGTCAACCAACGTGGTGCTTCTAATAATTTTTAAAAGGTTAAAAGTTTTCAGAAAATTGACGATGGATTAAGACAGCCCACGGACTTTGCGGACGATGACGCGCAGGGCGGTGAAAGATGGAATGTGAAGGGGTTACACTGTCACAGACATTAACTATCATATAAAAGGCTGTTTTCTATGCGTACAGCTTCAATTTGGAATTTCTAGAAAGTTTTTTAATTTATGTTTTAGTATTATGCCCAGCTTATAGTCTCTCTTGCTTCCTTTTATCCAATACACAACCAGATAGTGATCTCGAGACACTCGTGCTTTCGTTTGTGCTTTTTATCCAATTCAGAACCAGAGAATGTTGATGCAACACACACAAAGAAACATCCACCATTTCTTTTTGCTACTTGATTCATGGTGCATGTCTGTTCATCACAGGCAGTGCATTCCGAATGGTTATCTCAAAAACCCTAAATATTTTATGCTACCATAATTTGAACGAACATCTGACATACGAAACAAATAATCTCCATGTATATGGTGCGGTCAATGGAGATGACGTGTAATCCACTGGTGACGAAAAGTCAATGTGAACGAACTTCTGACATACGAAACAAATCAGGTTCATCCATAAGGTGCGGCCAATGAAGATGGCATGTAATCCATTGGGATGAAGGCCCCGTCAATGAAATGGTATATCTTCAATGTTCCACCAAGTCCCCTAGAGGTGGGAGCGAGGGGGCGAGGGAGCGGCCTATGCAAAAGCTCCCTACCAATTTTTAGGAAATGTGGGGGGACGTCGGGGTCATAAAATTAAAAAATTATAAAAAATAAAAATATATATTAATATTATAATATTAATATATTATATATGATATATCATTGAATAATATAATATTATTTTTCATTTTTGCAAGGAATGTGTATACAGGTAACAACCATCAATGATCATACACTTACATCATGAAAGATAAATGATAAAATCATAAATGATAAATGATAAATGATAAAATTTAAAAATTATAAATGGATGAATAATGAATCATGAATCATCTAACTGAAACAAATTTAAAACTTAAAACTTTAAAAGTTAAAACATAAAACATACATCATAGATTCATCATTCATATGTAACTTTGTCACTGCAGTGTATAATGATATAATCATTAATGAAACATAAAACATATAGTTTAAAGTTATGTCTGAAACAGTGAAACATAAAACATAAATGATAAAAGTTTAAAACATAACATATGAATATCAAATGATATCATCATAATGACAAATAAGCATAAATGCTCAAGGTAATGCTCCACTATTCTCTGCATCCAGCTGCTGCACGAATATATCAGGATCAACCATGTCACCATCTGAATCAGAATCACTTGGATTCTCAAACATGCTAAGCGGCACACCAACCAACCCCGTTTGTGTCTCATCAAGCCTCTCCTCCATATCAATCTGTGCACAATCCTCTGGATCAACATCCCATCGGGTTGCTGGTCCCTTCAAATACTCAGGTGTCTTCCTATGCTCAAGATGTAGGGCACTCTGCACGGCAACTAACTTCTCAGCTCTTTTAGAGGTAAGCCTATTCCTCTTGATAGAGTGTATGAAGCTATATGTGGACCAGTTCCTCTCTGCTGCAGAGGAACTAGCAATCTGAGACAACACACACATAGCAAGATGTTTGAGCTCTGGAGCACCATCCCCATTCATCCTCCACCAACCAATAGGGTAATCTTGGGCTAGATCATCGCGATCTTCCCAAGCACCATGTGTGTTGAAGGGGCCAATAAGAGATGCAAACTGAACAAACTGTCTTCGTAACTTTTCCCCCTCCTCCTCACTGTACATCTTTGCAATTAGAGCTAGGAAGCCACTCTTTACCTCTGGATCATCAATAGGAGGCACTCTCCCAGGCCTTTCAACATACCATTTTGGGTTTAATGCATATGCTGCCATGTGCAAAGGTGTGTTCATGCGATCCCACCTACACTAAATGATGGGTCGATTCTAGGATGTATAGAACTCTAATGAGGGCTCCCTTTGCTGAATGGCTGCCTTCACACGACCCAACATGCTATCAAAGGTCTCATAGATTTCTCCAAGGCTAGGAGAATTTATATCAGTGTAACGAATGACCTCCACAATAGGGCTAAAAAATGACACCAAATAAGCACAATCCGCCCACCAATCATTGTCCAACACCTGGCTTCTGACCTTCTTCCCTGAGTCTGTCTTTGATTCTGACCACCTTCCCCAGTCTGAACTCACAACCAAGGATTGTAGAGGTGCTTATACCTCTAACATCCTCTCTAGTAAGAGAAAATAGCTAGCATATCTAGTATCGGTGGGCTTGAGGAATTCCTTCTTCGTGTGAGCCCTGTACATGGCCAAGGAGGTGTGGTGATTACAGATAAACATCTGCACATTTCTAGCAGCTGTCACCAAATCTGATATCCACTGAATTTTTCCCATGTCCTTCAGTGCATTATTGAGTGCATGCACACAACAAGGAGTCCAAAAAATATGTCGATACCTATTTTGAATCAATAACCCAGCTGATCTACAAACTGCTGCTGCATCTATCACAACCTACACCACACTATCAACACCAACATCCTCTATAGCTTCTCGAAGAAGCTCAAATTGGAAAGATACATCCTTGCGCTTTCCAGAACAGTCAACAGCTTTAAGAAAGAATGGACCTTGTGCACATGTCACTATCATGTTGATTAGTGGGTGTTTTCGGATGTCAGTCCATCCATCCATAACAATAGAGCAACCAAACCTCATCCATTTTTGTCTCATTCTCTCTTTCTGCACATTAATTTTAGACACTTGTCTATCTAAAATTGATGTTCTTAGCTTATGTTCTCCAGGTGGTACATATGAAGGCCCTATTTTTGCAATTGCTTGGACCATTTCCTTGTAATAAGGTGAACACACAACATGGAAGGGAATTCCATTGACAAAAAGAAATTTTCCAATTGCATCATCTCTGTCATCTCGATCTATAATATTGTACATGCTAGACACTGTAGCACCCATACCAGAAGAACGAGATGTAGCTACGGAACCTGTAGCACCCTTTGCCTTTTTTGATGTAGCACTAGATGGATCAACATTTCTGCTAGAAAACATTCCTTTTGTAGTGGCTGCCCTTTCTAGCCTCCAAAGTTTCTCTCTTAGAGCTGGAGTCATGTGCTTTGAGAGACACATATTGACTCCTTTACCTGTGATTGCTAAAATATGTTGTTTCACCCTCGTATAGCTGCCAACAAAGTGATGGCCACAAATATTGCAAACCCAATCACATGAGCCACCTCCAGATTTTGGATTTTTTTTAGGAAGTCTGGTTGCATATATTAGAAGTGGTTCGTGATGATTAAAGGGCCCCTTTGCAAATTTTTCCAAATCTGTTGGTGGGCCTTCAAAATTTAGTGACCTCTTGTGACTGCTTTGAACTTCAATTCCTTGGTTTGAATCTTCTAACGGATTATCACTGTAGGTGCTCTCACTGTCACGACTGTTAGGTGACTAACTACGGCTCATGGTTTAAACTTTAAAGTTTAAAACTTTAAACTTGTTGCAATTGCAAAAAAAAAAAATCAATTTCGAAATAATTTATAAATTTAAATTATAAAAGTTATAAAACAATGAACAATGAAAATTTCAAATCTGTTAAAAATTAATTTAAATTATCTGTTCAAAGTTCAAAGTTCAAAGCATCTCACAATATTGAGAAATCTAAAACAGTCCAACATGCAATTAAAATTTAAAATTTTTAAATGACACAACAACAATCTAAAGTATGTTTTGCATAAATAACTTTTCATATTCAAACGTTTTAACTTTTCACTATTCAGGGGTGTTCACTGTTTTGAGTTTTCTTTCTTCAATGATAAGTTTTTAATATTTTGATTGTTCCCCATGGCTATGAAATGATAAATCATTGAAATTTCGAACTAATAGTTAATTAAAAATTTGTTAAAAGATCTGCAAGCTGCATTTTTAAATTTTATTCAGCCTTTTGAAATCAATTATGAAGGGGCTTTGCACCATTATTTTTAATTTCTCATGTGTGTGCATGAGCAAGTCAGCAACATCATGAAGTGGGAAGGCAAATTCTACAAAGGGATCCTATAATGAGTGTTCATAAGAAGTACTTTGACCTCAACATAAACTCGGTTTTAAGTTTTAACTTTTCTCACTAATATTCTGAATTTGCAATTAAATTTCAGTGGAAACTTTCTTCAAACAGTTTGAATGCATTTTTTTGTAAGTGATGTTTTTAAATTTTTATAAATTTGTTTCTCATGCGACGTGCACTTGCCACTAACAGCCTCCAAAATGAAAATAATTTGTATTCCAATGACAAATTTCAGAATCATTTCGTGAGTAATGGTAATTTGTCAGTTTGACTTAGCTCTTATGATCTGCAAAGGTTCACATGTTGAATCCAGCTTACCAGTTTGACTGAACCCTACTGAAGTAAAAGGCGGCAGACCTCAGATGTAGATCTGGCAAGTGCTCATGTGATGGGTTTTTGACTAGTCAAAATTTGTAAAAGTTATTCTTTTGGTACCTGGTTTACTGAGTCCTAAAAGTGCTGCGGGCACAAGGGCATGTATTTTTGGGTCTCAAACGTAGATCATTGAGTAGTATTTGAGAGATAAGACTAGGAAGTCGAGACAATCATTAATAACGTTCCAGCACTTGTTAAGGAGTTACGTTGCCCAAGGAAAAAGTTATATGATAAGCCATTTCTTTTAAATCTGCCAGCATACATATTGAATCTTCCGGGGTTTCCAGTTTCCTTCTTACCTGTAAGGAGGGTCGAGGCAGGCCGAGGCTGCTGATGAAGCAGCTGCTGCTCGAGGAGGCGGCGGTTGCTGCTCACTGGATTCTGCTCGAGGAAGCGGCTCCGGGCTTGCTCTGCTGCAATGTGCAATGCGGGTGTTGAAGTGGCAGCGGGGTGCTACAGCCTACAGCTCACTGTTCACGCTGTGCAATGGCGGACGGCGTGGTCAACTATGGCGGAAATGACATATCAATATGCCGCGTGGAAATGTTATGGCCGGTTTTATATATCAATGTATCATATGACATGTCACATAAATGATAAACCTACGGTTTTATATATGTTATGACATAAAATGATAAACCTACGATTTTATAATTCAAATCATAATTAAAATTTCATTTATTCAATAATTTCAATTTAATTTATAATTAAAATTTCATTGTTAATTAAATTTAAAATAAAAAATCGATTTTATTAATATTTTTTTCATTAATTTTTTTTTTTTTACATGTGGGCCCTAGCCGTCCCCTCACGCCCCCTTCACGCCACCTCTCAGCCCCTCACGCCCCCTTCACGCCCCCTCTCATCCCCTCACACCCCCTTGACCCCTCCAGATGGGGAAACGTCCCCCTTGACGTCCCCTCCAGATTTTCGAAATTTGGGAGCGTCAGGAAATGTCCCCTAGAAGTCCCCAAGACCCCGAATCACGGGGGGGCGGGGGGGGACGAGTCCCAGTGTAACACTGTATATCTTATCTCTTTCGCCACTCAAACAAAACTCGATGACAACAAGTACCCCATGTTACAAATTTCTTGCCCGGTAGGTGTTGACCACTACTACTCGCCAAACCAGTGTTTATTTGTGTATTGTATACTATATTGATACTGTACATCTGATTAGATACAGTATGTAGAATATTTGAGAACAAAATCTTTATATAAATATAACCCGAATTTGATTATTTTTTAGCTTTAAGGTGCAACCCAAAGAATCTATTTTGATGATTAGCTTCCATTTGCAACCTAATTAAATAAAAATGTAAGAATTTATGTTGCACTACTTTGACAAGGAGCTGGTTTCGGACCCACTCTATCATCGAGATTGTGTGTTATATTCTGTTACGCAACTCAATGGTATGGAAATAAGAACAATCTTATCCTTGGTTTGGAAGAATTGCCTCAAACCCTCTATTGCTTCATATCCTTTAATTGAGTCTCAGTAAAAGAAGGGTCCAACTAGTTACGACCACCGGACCGGTTCTGAAGATTTTAAATCATAAAGAATAAACCCGGGATTGGAGATTTATTGTCAATAGCGTTCCAGCTACACAAGGTATATATGAGAATTTACAGGTGGAGGTGGTGGTAGACTTTTCAGTTCGCATTAGACTGCATGCTATTTCCATCCCTGCAATATTTTTTGATGGGGCCTCCACGGGGGATACCACTGGGTGTGGAGTATGGATAAAACTATCATCCTCTGAATGTATTCATATATATTGGAATGGGGGCCTAGGATCAAATAACAAGGCAGAGATAATGGCTCTTTGGGGTGGTCTATGGTCGGCGTCGGAACTCTCTACATAGAATGCTAACATTTATGGGGATTCGAAGGTGGTCATTGGATGGGTCACAAATAGTTATACTTTTTTATCTCCACGTCTTCAAGGATGGATGGACCGTACACAAAGTTTATGGAGAAGGATGAATTGTCCGCCTATCAGTCATATACATAGAGAAAATAATACACGTGCTGATGGATTATCTAAAAAGGGACTCCTGGATGAATTTGGGAATATGTAGGTATCCCACTACAGGGATGGCAACTTGATACAGGAATCCACTATTCCTATCCCGTGAAATCTTTCTCTGCTAGTTCAACTATTTGCGCTTTTATATTTTTGGAATTTTTATGATTATCTCCCTACAGTCACTAATCCTTGTTCCCAGTCCGTAAATATCAGTTTATATGGATTTATATATGAAGTATATTTACTATTCACTCATCCTTCCAGTTTTCATAGGTGTCTGCTGATGAATGAAAACATGAGCCGGATTTTCCCCATCATCAGAATTGGTAAATCAAAGATATATGGCGTCAAATTTTGCTTACAGGATTGTCTTTCTTTTTATCAAGCCTGCTTGATATATATTCTACTGTGAGAGGTTATTGGGATCCATCCTGGAATACCTTCCACTATCAAGCAAGCCCGACAAAATTAACAAGCGAGCCTGAGTATACTTATTAAAGAGATGGGATTTGTCTTTTACCGGAAGTCTCACTACTATCAAGCGATCTTGTCTCTAAAATCAAGCGAGCCAAATTACTATATATCAAGCGAGCGTGATAACTACAGCAAGCGATCCTGTTATTAATCTCAAGCGAGTCAGATCTTTAAATGACCTTTTTCACATCGACTAGCAGCTTCGGAATACATTTTTGATGACTGTCCTGTCTAATGATATAGATAATATTTCCTCTTTTTGGCTATTGTTATTGTCTAGGAACAAGTTGATCATTAACCCAGTGCTGCTATATTTTTGTTTAAGTTATCCTTACAGAAATGCTCAACATCATTTGGATGGGGTAGATTAATTTCCCCCTCACTGGAATGCCAGTCAAACTCTAATATGCTTATTCACTTCGTGAATTTGCAGTTTTCAGTCTGACTTTGATATGATTTTTTACTCATTGAAATTGTTTTCAACTGAGAATGTATATTGAATATGTACTGGTATATTTTTAATATATGCAGCGTTTTTTTTCTTCTGAAAAAAAAAAGATTATACCGCGGCAGACGTGAATGGAATTAAATGTTTATGTATGAATGATCGTATGATGCGAAAACTTCGTGTGCAGTACATGACGGCTTGTAACATGACTTTGACAACGTATTATATACGGCTTGTAATACGAATTTAACAACGTATTCCTAGCGATGTGTGGTAATATAGCGTATTATAGAAGTTCGTAGAAAAAATGCGAGTAATTCAATGTCGACGAATACAACAAAACGACTTTGTGGATGGTGGAAACTTCGACGTTTTCAAAGATCACATACTTTGACATAAATTATTACTAGCAATTTGCCCCTAAGGGTGCAATGGTACACCGAAGGAGTAGACTTTGTATTAACTATTGTGCCTATCAAAGAGTTAGGCTTGGTCGTGCGTGTTTTGATTGAGATTAACAATTGACATTTTCGAATAAATTAAATGTTAAGAATAATGAAATATTATTTATAGTTTAAATATATAAAGAATTATTTTATTTTTAATAATTATATGTTAGTTGATTCAAAACTCATAACATCAGTTACCTTATTTTATAAGTAATTTTATTTAAGCTTTAAAAAAAAATTTAAAAAAAATAAAAAATATATATATATATATATATGAAATAAAAATATAAAACATATAAAATATAAATATAAATAAAATAAATAAATAAATAAATAGATAAAAATAAAAATAAAAACGAATAAAATGAAAAATATAAAAATAAACGAATAAAAATAAAATCAAATATATAATCGGTCCATGGAAATGCGTTATGCAAGCCTCTGTTACTCATGCAGAACCATATAACCCTTTTGAACTGAATGCCACATAAGTGACTGTTGTTTGTATTCAGTTCATGGGGACTGAACTTGTGTTGCGAATAAGCCTTCACTCTCTTTAGAAGCGACTTATACCTAAAAGAATTGGGTCCACTGTAAGCCACGCATTGAACGAAAGTTTGTGGATCGATTATGGGTGAAGGGAGTATAGTGGTCACCGCAGAGCTCAATACGGGTCGAATAGTCTGTAGGGGGCTACCACAAGCTGTGTTCTTCAGCAACGAATGTAGACTCATGAACTATAACAATTAGTAGGATAATCATTATGAAATGGAGCGTTAATGGCGCGGCAGAGTCAAACGAAGAAGAGTGGAACGCGTTGTTCTGGTTTGGAGCGGGCAAACAGAGGCTCGAAAATTGGGAGCTTTACCATTGACTAATAAGATCAAAGCTTTAAAATCAAACCAGATAAAAGCCTGAAATTCTGGCGAGAGGTATCATAAAAATACCCATGATATGGAATTAAGACAAAGCATAAGCTCAGAAAAAAGGCACATGATCGTTAGAATCTATAGATTGCAAGAAGAATAAACAAGATTATGTGACATTGAATCAAGCATGTTGTGTTTAGGTGGTTAAATCAAATCACTTTTAGTGCTCAGACTCAAGTTCAAAGTTCTAGAAGCCATGCTGCCACGTTAAAGCAAAACGGCATTAACTACTGCATCGAGAGACAAGTGGACATCTCACAAATAAGGCACATCTCAACGGACAAGACTACATATGAGTCCTGCGTGAAATTGGCAGAACAGATAGTCCAGGAATGGCATTCGAGCCACATGTAGAGTTTACTTTGCCAATAGAAAGTCATTTACCAGATTGAAAACAAACCAATACCATGATATAAAATCTAAATATATATCGTCATCAATGAAATTGAAAAATAATAACACCATGTCCAAATTTTCTGCCCCACCAAAAGAGGATAAAGAGGGTATTATGTCGATAAAAATGAAATTGAAAAATTAAAACCCTAACATGCCTGCTTATTTGAAATTCATATCACTAAACAAGTTTTCTAAAACCAGCATTATACAAAATTTGTACAGAGTGATGTGCATATCTCAATAGATGATACAAGGTGCAAGGCCTAGTTAAATTAGGTTGAATAGATCCCACTTCCTGAGTCTAACATGTGTAAGGCAGAGTCCATTCTATCAACAAAGGTGCTCATCATCTAAAACAACCTAATTTTCTGAAAACATTCTACATAATTTTCAAACAACGCATCTCTTAACGGATGAGTCCAGGGAATCCATTCTATCAACAAAGGTATTGGTCATCTAAAACAGCCTCATTTTCTGAAAACATTCTACATAATTTGCAAACAACGCATCTCTTAACGGATGACTCCAGGTACAAGTCCTGGGAAAATGATATCAATAAAACAAAAACTTCACCATTATTGAAAATAACAAGCCCAAGCATACCACCGCCACCGCAGCTTGCTTATTAGAAACCTAAACCGCTAAACTACACATTATCCAAAACAATCCCCGAAACATCAAAAAAACGAATACTAAACCACTCGGCATTCCCAAATATTGAAAGGAAACATAAAACCAAATCCTCTAAATTTACTGTTTATACCAGAATGAATTCACACTCTGCAGAAAGATCAAAACCCCCGAAACCTAAATTTGAATTTCAAATTTCACATTCTACAGAAATAACAAAACCCCAATACGTGAAATTATAGATTAAATTTCACATGCTACAGAAGAATCAAAACACCGGTGCGTGAGTTAAGAAAACATAATATAAAAACAATATGCCTCAAACCCCAATTCAGAGAGTGAAGCTTCGCGGATGAGCTTGCAGCAGCCAGCTCTGGAGCTAAAGCGGAGCAATCCGAGGGAAAATGCAAATGCAAATGCGAATACGAATGCAAATGTAAATACAGATGCAAATGCAGACGTTTCTTCGTCTAAGGCCTCCGAAGCCATCAACAGGCGTTTGCAACGCGAACTTCTCGCAGCTGCTGCCGAGAGGAGAATGCTCGCACAAAAGGCAGCGAAAGCGAAAAACACCGCTGTCAGTAACCCTCCCCTGTAGCAGGGTTTCGGTTCCTCTGACATTAAATAAAAATCGGTATCTCCCAAGAAGCCACTATCACTGCCTCAGCAAGTATCCAGAGGGAAAAGGACCATGGATGTTGAAGGGCAGAGTCTTTCTGCTCAAGAAGCAGACCAGCTGTATAAAATGGTTTTTTGAAATGTCGTCTCTAAAGACATTCTTTCCCAGTGGTGTAATCAAGGTTTTAGGTATGCATTCACTCACTCGCCCGTTAAAGTTCATTGGCGTTGAAACTTGAAGCGGAACCTCGAAGCAGAGAAATGGAACCGTGAAGTGTAAGAGTGAACGTGGTTTCAAGTTAATCCAGCAATATATCGCAAGTTAGAAAATTAGTAAGCTGTAATTCAGAATTTGGAGCGATTCCATAGGTTGGGTGACATGTGGAGGAAGCGGTTTCGCGATACCAATCTCATCGCACATTATCGTTCGTGCATATAGCCTGCGCGATATCCATTGAACGCTGTCAGATCAGTTCATTGGGCGTGAAGAGATGGTGATCGTTGGATGAAAAAAAAAAGTACGTATGATGTGGTCCAATGTTCTGTTGAAGTCGAGTCGGGGTTATTACGCCAAAGGCGTTATATTGTGGGGTAACCGAGGGTGAATAGGTACCACATGTTTGATTCAGGCCCTATTGTTGGCTCCTTGTGGTTTGACATCATTTTTATTATATTGTAAGTATCGCTCTGCGCAGACTTGCAATCTGACGGTCGATCCTCACGTCGTGTTGAATTTAGCGAGTGTTTCGGTTTTTAAGAAGAAGACGAATTGCTTCCTGCAATGGAGATTTGGACTGCGAACAGGAATAGAATGGTTGCAGACGGCGCGATGCTGAAGCTGAGGATTAATGGGGACATGGTACTGGAAGACTCGGACAGAATATCAGTATTGGTAACTCTAAAAGAATTTTAATGGCGGAGAGCGGTAATTTGTAGATTTATAATACCACGAATTCTTCGCTTGCGTCTGCGGGTTCGAATCTCGTGTGGCAGAGTTGGGATTATCCCATGGACAAGCTCGTGCCAGGGCAGGGGTTGAAAAGGGGGCAGGCCCTGGTTTCGAATTCATCTTCGACGAATACAAGCACTGGATCCTATAAGCTTGTTATGGAACCAGGAGGGCCAAGCCCAAGACAACAGACAGAACAAATTTTCCAGAAGAATTAACGTTAATGAATCCAAGCCCAGTTCTGTTATTCTCGCTAATAATTTCATTCCCATTCCAATCTGTAACTACTCTGAAGGGCCCCTGCACTGTGGTGTAGCTCGAGAGGCCGGAGTTATTGACAGTCACTTCCCAATTGGAAGGTAATGAGAAGAAATTCCCTTCACTTGCTCCGATCAAGCACAACAAAATCAAACTACAGAGAGCGTTGCAGGACTCCATGGCCTGTCAAAACCGTACCGTTCTAGTTGATCTCAGTGCGTATTTAAAAAAGGTACGTATGATGTGGTCCAATGTTCTGTTGAAGTCGAGTCGGGGTTATATATATATGGTACCAATGTTCGAAGGGTTTCGTAGAATGTTGTTGGTTAATATTTAATTACATTGGTATCGAAAATCAAAGTCAAGGAAGACAGCTTTTACAAAGTGTACGGCGAATCAAGATGTAGCATGACACTGTTCAGATTATGTCAGTAACGACGAATCTCTACAGTGTCGCTACGAAAAACCCCACAATAGATAACACCTTCGGTGTAA